>JAJMHT010000059.1:0-98529 GCA_030583145.1 Metschnikowia vanudenii | reverse complement strand
CCCGAACCCCCAAAACCCCGAACCCCCAAAACCCCAAAACCCCAAGTAAAAACCCTTAGGCCTTAGTGACCATTTTTTTTTTGAAAATACATGAGTTTTTTCTGACGCTTGGACGGGCTTTTGTTTGCCGTGAAAGGTTTTTAGTGGAGTAGGAGTAGTGTTACGGTTCATTATATGCGCATATTCTCATAGAGCTGACCCCAGACAAAAGTGGGTCGCGCGCGACCAATCAACGGTTGTATCTTGTGAATTCAACCAAATTACGGCGGGCCAAACTGGCTAAAAATTGTACTGACAAGACTATGTCAGATTGTAGTGCATATTACTCAACCAGATTGGTAGGAAGTATGGGTATGTAGCTTGGTGAGATTTATAGTGAAAAGCACAAGATGACGTCATTATCTTTTGGGTTTTGTTTTGGTCACTTTTCTCTGCAGTTTTATGGAAATTTCCGAAAGGTTTTGACACGAGAGGTTTTGGGGTGGCCGGGGTTTTGGATACTTTACTCAAGCGTGGTATTACGGACTATAACTGGCCTTTGCCCAACTGACTAAATGACCAAGCAAGTTTCAGGTGCAATGATACACATAATGTTGAATTAATTATGGTTTAACTGCCCTTCACCAGACCTGGAACTGAAAAACATGTTCACTCGGTCATTAAGCAGTGATGAAAATATTGAAAAGAGTCCGTTATTGATTCGAAGATACTACGTAACCCTCGTGAATGCTAACGACAATAAAAAAATAATTACAAAAACTATGGGAAGTTGGAACTGTGCCCTGGAATTGCATATTATACACACTCTACTTCAGTATCCGCTGGAATGATAAAAACATATCGGTGAATGCAACCCCTGATGTAAACATATCGGTGAATGCAACCCCTGATGTAAACATATCGTGAATCCAACCCCTGCTGCGACAGGATACAAGTCTCTTTCAGAAATTCCCCGTTATGGACCAAAGTACTCTCTCTGCATTTGAGTTGAAGGGCTGGTCAAAGGTACCTGTATTTTTAGGTAGATCAGTGCAGAATGATCCCACAGCCTATGATTGTATTCGTATCTTGAAGGGGTACTGAGCGATTGTTAGGGCTGGGCTCTGATTACACACACTCATAGGTTTGGGCCAAGAATGTTTTCAAGGGACTTGCGCTCGATTATACACAAACAAAGCAAAGACACTGATTAAAACTAGACCCTATCATAATTGATGTCCCGAAAAGTGATCTCACAAGGCTATTCTGCTATTCTCACTTACTGAGCTACCACGCAAGGATTTAGAAGATAAACTCTTTTTTTTTTTGGGCTATAAGTGCGGTTTACAAAAGATTCAGAATACTTTAAGCCTAAACCAGTACGGAATTTGTGTAAAGATAATTGCGCATGTTTGAGCAATATTAAAGCGCTATTAAATTAACGGCCAACTGGGTTTCTTGTTAAATTAACGGCCAACTGGGGTTCTTGATCATGCAGTGGTTGCAAAATTTGGGAGGCGATACAAAGGAAAACTCCGAGTTTTCAAAAAGAACAAAGCCAGTCGGATGAAATTAAAGAAGGGAACAGTTTCTGAAATGTCTCTAGAAGAAGAAAAAAGAAAAGAGAAAAAAAAATGGCTGGCTATTGTTAAGTTTCGTTTTGTTTGAGACGTGGCTTAATTACAGGAGCAAAGATAAATTGCTCACCATCGTTTCTTAGGTTTCACCATACTTTATTTTTTTTGTAAGATATTTTTTTTGTAAGATATTTTTTCTTGCAAGGATACACAAAGCTAGGGAGGCTTTCATTTTGGCATAGTTTGTAGCTTATAATCTACGATCTTTCATGGAAGATGGTGGCTTTTCTCTTCCTGATAACAATAGACACTTTTTCACATGGGTGCGCAAATTGGCAAATTGGTCTTTTTAAGTTCAAATTCGTTGAAACAAGAAAACCACAACGACGGGAAGTAACAATGTAGGTAAAAAAACAAAAAGCGCTTTCAAAAAGTCGGGCGTCATTGTTCATGAGAAATTGTATGTTAAACTTCTACTTAGATGTTGAAGTGAGACAGTGCCGGCTTTATGTTTACAGGCCAGAACATTCACGAACATGGTATTTGAGAAGAGTCTCATATTTTGAGAGAAAAGATTTCTTCGAGAATCTTTAAAACTTTGAACAAAACGAATCTTGTGTAGTGTATATGTTGTGGAAAGATTGTTCCGACCAAAGAACACGATGAAGTCCACTCAAACACTTTCCCAAAAGAAAAAGAAAGACAAAATTGCAAGTGCTGACAAGTTTTCGCCACAATGGTATGCAAAAAAAGAGCTGGCCGACGTCTTTATAGGAAATCTTCAAAGAAGTGTCGGCCAGCACCAAAACGGGCCAGCACCAAAACGGGCCAGCACCAAAACGACTCACATTTTCTTCATCAACCTTTTCCATGTCAAAAAAGACGAGACCCTTTTATACAAGGGTATTTCGCTCATTATTTCACTTCTGCGGATTCAAAACAGGGCGTACACGCTCCAAGATGTATTTTAGCTGTTTGAAACGATGTGTTTGAAACCAAAAAGGCCTTGTTACAAGGACTTTGAGGCCTCCAAACACTTGCCCAACAAAGCCATTGTTGGGAAATTATCTCCGCGTAAACTACCCCTTCACTGGTTAGAGTGAAATTAGCGGCACACTTACCCACTGTATAAAAGACCATAAGATCCCATCAATGTTACATTTTGAGGTTTATACATCGAGAAGCCACTCTAAGCCTGTCAAAATAAAGAGCTGATATAATGGAACAAAAACCCTTCTTCAAGCAAGTACTCACTTTAGCCATCTCTCTACTACTTATCAGTAATGCAACTGCAATTGCAGTAAATGCTTTAGAGTCCGGTGTTGAGCCAAGAACCTTCAAAATTTTGACGTCCCAAGATGAAAAAAGCACCGAGAAAGCCCAAGAAGCCTCGGTTCCGTTTCCAAGCAAGCCACAAATTCAGCAAGCCTTGACTTGCAACAACCCAAGGAAAATTTTGAGAAGTGCACAGCCTGATCCTCCCCATTCCTATGACCCCAAGTTTCAGTACACTCCAAAGGGTACGGAAACAGTATATTTGAACTGTGAACATAAACAACACCAAAGAAATGATCAAGTGGGCCTCAGAGGAACAAAGAAAAGCGAAAAACGAGAAGAGAATACCGAGATTGGCCCGACAGAACATGAAAAAACATCCCAGAAAAACACCGTCTTAAAACCAGAAGTCCCTAATGAACCCTTGTCGGCCACCCTAGAACACAAAAGTCCCGGGTACGAGAATTTCACAGGAGATGGCAATGACGAGACCAATGGGGAGACAAGTGGGGGTGTCAAGGACCATTTCAAGGATAAAAACGAGGTCTTTGCGTCCATGTGGGAGGAACTCTTCAACATGGAACAAGGGTTATTTGGCCCATCTCCTAAGCCTTTTAAGAAGCTGGCCAAAGTAACAGCAGAACCAGCAGAACCAGCAAAAGCAGAACCCACAAAGCCAAAAAACACTTCCCAGTCAATAGACGAAGCAGATATACGGGAAAAAAGCACCGGAAAAAGCCATAGTCCCTCCATAGTGTCAGAAAATGAACAAGCCACCCCTGTTAACTATATGAGCCGTTATTTGGAAAACTTAGCAGACTTTCCCCGCCACCCTGGGATCAAAGTAGAGGTGGATGTTCACCAAAGCCAGAAATATGACCCCAGGATCCGCATGTACCGGGAAGGTCCAGTAACAGACAAGGACTTTGAAGAGCCCAAATCAAACCAATACTACAATGATCACAACACGTACCAGGACCCCGAGGTTTCCAAATCAACAATCATTTTCATGGATATTGCTGCTTCCCGGCAAGAGGTGGGAGACCTGCAAAATGAGAGACAACAGACGGCAATGTTTTCCGTCAGGTCCCAAGTGGATGGGTCCGGTGCCGTGGGTTTGGCTGACAGCTTAGTTGAGTCGAAGCTGAAGGTAGGGTACTTTTCCACAATGGCGCGAGAGTTGTGTCATGTGCCCACAACCATCTTTCCTTTGTCCAGATCGCAGATGCACGCTTCCACTTTGCTTGACAAGGCATACCGGCAGGTTTTGGGCAGGCGGGAAAAAGTCTCTGCCTACGTGGAGGCGGTGTTTGGTATTATTTCCCGCCGTGGGAAAGTCACGGTTTCTGCCATCGGCGACGCGGGGGCTATATTGTACCGAGACGGAAAAGTGCTTTATCAGACCGAGCCCAAGGTTCATCCAAATGGAGAGCCTTATGTGCTACGCATGGACACCGACCACCACCTTTCTGTGAGCCAAGACCTCAAGAGAACCTTTGACATGTTCACCGAGAAGCAGGAATACGAGTGGGAGGCACACTCGGGCGACTACTTGCTTTTTTTTTCAGGTGATGTCAAGAAGTATACAAAGCCCGAAGAATTTCCGAAGTTAGTCAAACATACGCTTGATGCATCTGCAAATGAACTTGCCGAGATGTATTTGGACATGGTGGTGGAGAGGGTGAGAGGAAATAAGCGTGAGATGGAAAACAACCTCCTAAGCTGCTTCCCTTGTTTTCAGAGACTGTCACGAGACATTCCCACCGATTTGAGTTTGGTGGTGGTGAAGATTTTATAGGGGTTGGGTTTTATAGGGGTTGGGATTTATGTCAGGTATGTTTTGAGAGTCAGGATATTTTGAAAGGTAGCATATAGTTCGAAAGTCAGGATACCTTTGTTACTGGTATAATACCTAATAGCTGTTTTCCAAAAACCTGCAGACTTTTGATGTGTGTTTACCTCATAAGGTAGTCTTTTTATGAAGACCGAATATCTCCGTTACGAAGATGGTGGACTTCAGAATTGCACCTTATTGATACCCTGCAAAAGACTAAAAACTCAAAAGCCCGAATTATTACCAACGGAACAGTCTGTCACTGAAAGTTTGCTGGAGACATTATGTGGAGACACTATGTGGAGACACTATGTGGAGACACTATGTGGAGACACTATGTGGAGACATTATGTGGAGACACTATGTGAAAACATTATGTGGAAAAACTATGTGGAGAATTCATGTGGAGACAGTTTCTGGAAACATCTATCGAGTTTATAACTGTCTACATTATTCAAGGATTAATTATGTCCAAATTGCACGACGTAGTAATAGGGTTAGTCAGTATTACTGACAATATCATGTCTAACTATATAAATATTAACGGCCAACTCGGGAACAATGGAGTGGCCGGCGGAGAACAAGCTTGTGGGTCAAACCACGAAACAGGAACGTAGCGGCCAACCTTAGTGGGTCCCGTCGCTGACACAATATATTCATTTATACCAAGCTGATTAAATAAAAGTTTAAAACATTAAAAATATCTTCTTTGCCCAGATATATTGCAAGCCCTTTGAATGGAAAGGTTTAATTAATTTCCCGAGCTTTAGTGGGCCACAGTCTCGCTTTCTGAAAACCTTTAGTAAGTCCACACTTTTCCTGACCACCTTCGTTTTCTAGGTAAGTGGTTGACACCTAAAACGTTGGAACCCCTAATTGGACACCCAAACATTTCGACAGCTAATAGTTTGCACACCTGATACAAGTGTTACGGATGAAGCGATACAAATTCATACATACTACTTAATGATTTTGATTAGTCGTGTTCCTAAAATTACAAGAATTTGCGAAATTACTTCAGTGTCGAGAGACGAATAGTGGTTATAATACGTCGGAACAAACCCCAAAGGGTTCATCATGAAACAGCAATTAGTACCAATGTGGTTCTTAGCCCTCATCATCTCGAAAAAATTGTTGCACGAATCGTGGAAAAAACAAACTACCAATTAGGCCGGGAGAAAGAAGTTAGTGAATCGATTCCGAAGGCTGTAGAATCTCAGACACCATTTTTGTTCAGAAGCCCAATTTGGGGTGACTCTATAAGAGTTATTTTTATAGAATGGAAGCAAACGAAAGTTTTGCCAATAATCCCCAAGAAATTTGGGACCACTCAGGCCACCCTTGGCTACAACGACGAAGACCTTGCAGAAGAGGTGAATGGGAGTAGTAAGATGATAATTTGGGGGACGGTGTCGTGAAGCTCCCCACACTAGTGATAAGAGACCCGAAGTTTTGTGAAACTTTGATACCAAAAGCTTTCTTGGAATTATAAAGTCTCTTTGAATCACCCAGTGAACCAATTGTATTGACCTATGTTAATTGAACTGCTTGTATTGTTGTAAGAGGCGGGAATATTCTATCATCAAACACACCAAAAGCAGAAATACATTGCCAAAATGTGTCCTACAAAGGTAAATTGGCTTTGATTCTCTGAAGTTTGCCGACCCACAAGAACCTTAAATAAGTCCGTTGCTAACTCAAATAGCATCAAGAAAGATACTGAGTTGGAAATTCCACGGTTGCATCCTTCACTATCACTATACTGGAGTAAATCCCAAGTAACAATCAACAATTTGCTTCAAAGACCAAATGTGACCTTAGTAAGCTCCAAAAACTCTGAAAAAGTAGCTATATCTTGGATAGCGTTTTTGGGTTAAACACAGTGATGATAGTTTATACACTGTTTACTCCATTACCTCCCACTCTGCCCGAAACTGTCCCCACATAATTCTCCAAATTATGCTTTGCACCAGAACTCTTGGGGTTGCCGTATAATCTTCAAGATGAATATATATACATATTCAAGCTGAGTTTACGCCTTCCTCCAGGCAGCACAGCCCCAGAGAGGCATAAATGCTTATACTGAGCTATTAAACAATGGCTCCAGTAGAAGTCCTCAAGGTTGTGCTTCATAAGACATTACAGAACATTGGGCCTTACTTGAAAGTCTGTACGGTAAGTGTGAGGTGGTCAATATATGACTACAATTAAAATATCTTAGCTGCCACCAAAAACGAAGCACTAGCCAAATGGTCCAACTAGACCCAGGTGCATGAAAAGGAAGTTTGGAGCTTTAGAAGAATCATCGAGATAAAGAAACAATCATATGCATTGAGTTTTATTTTCTCTTGCACAAGAAAAGGGGGTTTGAACAACTTGGGATGCCAGGTTTTAATGCTACAATACACGGGATGAAATTTCCATGTACAAGGAATGTCGAAACACTTGTAATGTCGAAACATTCACAGTTTAAGATACCAAAGGTGTACTGGGTTAGAAACAAACCATTTTGTTTGTTTCAATAAGGTTTCAAAAATACCATGTAATGTAATTTCTATTGCAATACACTGGGAGACAGTATTTTCAAACAAAGTCCTGTGCAACAATCATCGGGGAAAGAAGAAATTCCAGGAATTCGATGTTGCGAGACTCATTTCTCGGTAATGAACTCAGTTTAAAATTCGAGAAAATACAATTTCCATATTTTTTAAGTGATAAAATGGCGTATAAGGTAGATGGGTATTGGCGGCTTAAATCTTACACAGCCACTTGAAAACATTTCAAATTATGTTAAAACACCCACCAAAAACAAGAGTGCCTATGTTTCACATAAAACCCAACCACCAAGAAACAACCCAAATCATTTAAAGCAACCAAGAATACCGTTAAGCCGGTCTTTTTCCTCTCTTTCATATTTATCGGTCTCTTCACCTTCCAAAGACGAAAACCCCAATATTTTAACGGCAATGATGATACCTGGATCCATGCCATCCGACCCAATGGAAGTCCACACTTGCATAAAATCTTTCGAGTAAAACCCCATGAACATAAGCACATGTATATCCACCCCCAGAAACATTCTACACACAGAAAAACATCTATCAGGATATCAAAATAAGCACACCTCCTACGAAAACGCCCAAGAACTGTTGGAGTGGCTTCTGGGTTACTTCAAATCGTTTGTGTATAAGACCATATTTGACACCCAAGGGTTTGCTTCACGGGCAGAAACACTAAACGAGAGACTTTCACAAGTTGAAACAAAAGAGTTTCAATCAAGCCCTAAGAAGAAGTTCTATTGAAGCAGCTTCAGTTTGCGAAACAATTGTTCAGCAGTATGATGGATGCCATGGAGAGTTTGAAGTTTTTGAAAGGTTTTTGATACTGAATTTGTTTGATACTGAAGTTTTTTGATCTGAAGTTTTTTGATGCTGAATTTTTTTGATACTGAATTTTTTTGATACTGAAGTTTTTTGATGCTAAAGGGGACGACGGAAGAATATTGATGCACCATAACTCGAGGCTTTTGGGCTTGTACGTCCCCAACATGCTTCTGCTACCAAATAATACCGACATCACCAAGAAAATTGAGGAAATCGATCAAATTTTACATTCGTACATACAATCTTTTCTCACTTTAAACGGGGAGCCTCCCAGTGTGCGGATAATGGTTTCCAATGAGTTGTTGCAAGCGAAGAATATGCTTTAACTGTCGAAGAACAACGCTGCAAAAGACAGAAACAAAACATCTCAGTGAAGCACCAGGTATGTTTATTTACAGTAAAAGAAAACACTTTCATTAAGTGTTGAGCCACCCTTTGCACGACGGGTTCCATATACTCTGGAGTTTTGGTTGTGGTTGTCAAACGGTTTATTATATATTTACTGAAAACATTTGTACTCTGAAGAATTTGCCAGCTTTCTAAAGCCCCAAGCAAGTGTTGATTTGAACTTTTGCCTTTTGTCAATATTTATAGTGCTGAGGATATTCACATATAGATAGTGCAAGTCTTTTTTGTCTTTAAGTTTTTTTGTTTTTGTTTTTTTGTTTTTGTTTTGTTTTGTTTTTTTTTTTTGTTTTTTGAGGGGTGTGTAAATACGCTCACCAGACTAGAGGGAGTTGGACCGCCTTTGGAGAGCTTCTTGGTCAAATCTTGGACATCCTGTCGAAATATAACTCCATCATTTCCAGAGTCCAGAACTGCTGGCTCTAGGACGCAAGTGTGTACCATGACTCTTCCTTGAATTAGACCGTAACCCGACAAGCAACATCTCATTAAGACAGAAATTTCACCCTCATACAGAGATGTTCAGATGAGCGCAGGGACGTTTGCTACTCCGACAAGACTCATACGCTGGAGCAGAAGTAGCTACCGAGTAGAAAAGCGTAGACAATGGGGCATTACAGTGGATATTTAACACGTTCAGAACCTCGGGATTTGTGAGTTGATCCGTGGGCCTTAAATTCAGGAGAATGTTGACGTGTCTTGAGAATATAAGGCACGCCGCGTAATAAAATCAGGGCGTGATGCTTGAAATTAAAAAGGTTTAAAGGTTGCGTTGGGAGTTCTTATTGCGGCAAATTGTTTCAATTCATTTTCTTTCGGCTGGCAGCTCCCAAGAGCGATCACTCGAATATCTCATACTTGATGGTATCATGAGATTGATGTGCAGGTGGCAAAGTAAAGGCTTTTGACATGTATTGCGTTTTGCTAAGCGGCGTCTATAAAGGCTCTGATACTCTGGATAAATTTGTGGCTAAAGGCGATGGAAAGTTTTAAGTGTGCGTGCTCCTGGAATAGAAAGACCACCAATTTACGTTTCAATCGACACATTTTAATCGATACATTTCAATCGACACTTCTGAGTACGAAACATGGATGCGAAAAAGATTACAGAATGAACAACTTACCAGAAAAGAAGTTAAGAGTTGGCAATACCCAGGGGTTTCTACTTGTCACATGATAGTTTGCTTTACTTCTTTCGGAATGAGATCATACGTGTTCTGAGAGTGAGTTTTGGGAACGTTTCGTCATTTTTTGCTGAATTCGTGAAATTCCACCTTACCACTAAGGATTGCAGTTAGTTGAAGACTCAAAACGCACCATTCCCGATGATTTTCACCACTTCAAAGCAACATTTTGCTGTGGCAGGTCACCACATTCAAAAGCACTCTTTTGTCGAGTAGGAAGTATAGTGGCAAAGCAGAGAGGTCAGTTTCTCAAAAGATAGATAAAGTGTCAGCTCCAGGTCCGGTGAAGGGTTGTTCAATCATAGGTAATTCAACAATATGTGTACTATTGTACTTGATACTTGCTTGGCTCTTTACCCAGAAGGGGGAAAGGCCGGTTATTATATAATCCCTGATTCCGCACTTGCGGCCAACAGGAGCGGCTAAGTGCGGGGTAGTTCACGAAACAAGAGAGGATAATAGCTCACCCATTGTAGGCCAAGTTGTAGTGGCCACGTGTGAGCAGAAACGACCTAACGGCCAACCCAAGTGGATCAGGTCTCTGACAAACATTATAAATTTTGTTTAATTAACAAGCACTTACTACTCTAGGCTACTCCGAATAGAGTAGCCACTTTCCAACACTAGGTAAACGCATACGTTGGATGTTAATGTGCTACTATCTTCAGAATAGCTACCTTTGGGTAGTGCAGGCGTTTTGACTTTTGAACATCTCTGTTCTACAATTAACACATACTTAAAGTAAGCCTTGTAAACTTATTGAGATATATTCAAGGAAACCGTCAAAAAATAAAAGAACAGCCCTTCGACTTGTTCCAGATAAGTTCAGAACGCTTTAATAGTCACAAGGCATCTGCGATGACGATCATTTGGTCGCTGGAAAGGGCACCTTTAGAATAGTCAACTTTCGGATTTCCCTTGGACTGAACCTGTTCCACTTATCCGGGACTAAATTCTTCATCAAAATTACTGCAAGTTGTTTTCAAGCCGTACTCAGGCCCCACCTCGGTTTTAAACATAAGGCGTTGCCTACAGTGGAGTCGGGAGAAAATAACCAAGGGCAAACAGTTGGAGATTTGCTCTAGATAAAGTTTACACGGGCCAGTATTCAGGTCTAGCTTTTAGTTAACAAATAAAAAGACCCGTCCTAAGAATCTGGGGAAAATTTCGCCATCAATCGTTTGAAGAACACCACCTTTTAAAACTTTGCTTCGAATCGGCGATGAAGTTTATTCGTATTTGACGTGGAATTCAGAAAATTCAGTAATCTTCAACTGCTCTTTATACAGCAAAAATTGGGATTTTATCTTCCAATTTTGGTCAAACAGACTTTACTCATCAAACAGACTGCACTCATCAAAACATTTACAACAAGGATTTTGGAGGCTTCAGAATTTATGCGCAAATTTTGTTCATCATAAAGAGCAACGACGTTTTAAAGGTCTACGAATATTGGCATTTTGGACCATCAAAGATCGATCAAACAGCAAACAATGAAAACTGGAGCGAAAACTTTGAATAAAACAAACAAATTCAATAAAATTAATTACTTCACACCAGATAAAATTACTTCACACATAACGTAGAATTCACAAACATCACTTAGAATCATACCCTTTTGGCAAAGAAAAAAAAACAACGTTATCAAATGAGTGGTAACAGTATTGGCTAGCAAAAGAGGCTGAAATATTGAAGAATCTCCCCAAACAATCCTCAAAAATACATCTTGCCAAAGCATCCAGGTCTTTCCTACTTCAAATCGCCTGGCTGGTACAAACTAATAACAGCCTCCAGAAGCACGCGCAAGCCTCTCACCACATCGATCAACAAGTGTTCTTCACAAACCCGAGTGCACTTCGGAAGGTTCAAAACACGGATCTTTTCATTCATACCCATGACATATTTTCTTACATCCTCAATTGTAGGATGTAACATGTCGTCGTACAAGATTGCGAGTAAGTAGGATCTGCACTCGACAAGTTCGGCAAAAGCATCTTCCAAAGTTCTTTTCCGCGAAGGCGAAAGGCCACCAGAGGTCCCCGCGGCTTGGTAAAGCTCAAAGTAGGCCTGTTGGAGTGCCAGGTCAGCAGCAGCCAAGTTTTGGTCATCGTAGCCGTCTTTGGACAAGAGTCTCTCGAACAAAAGCTGCTGGAGTTTTGTGTTGGACTCATGAATGTCTTCTTTGCCCTTCAATATAGACCAGTAAATATTCCTGGCTTCAATAGCAAGACTCACAGGTGGCCGGATGGAATCCAACGCATGAGGCATGGAAAAATGGACGGTTTGGAAGAGACAATCTGCGGGTTCCTCTACGTGTTGGGGGTTTGGCAAGGTATCGCCAGCCTGACTTCCATGCGAAAGCTGGTCTCCCGCTGGAAATCTTCCTGTTGGAATAGCATAGACAAAAGAGAAAACGAAGAGGGTTAATTGGCAAACTGTACCAGATTTCATGGTTGCAAAATGACAAAGGCGCGATGAATTAATGTATTGAAATCGCCAAAGGAAAAAGTGTGGGCTAAATATTTAAAACGTTTGAAGAAAAAGATGGAAATGTCAATATAGAGGGGGTTCTGGAATTCCAGGGAACGTTTAAAGTTGGAAAAGGATCAACGCCGCAACTTTCCGTCATGAATTTCACTTGTTTTGAGAGAACACAATAGGACTTTATGTGTGCGTGACGCAGTTTTGATTTGTCTGAAACAACCCTGTGTGTACTAGAAAAAGGGATCTAAGGAATTTCAGCCAATGCAATCTAAACAATTAAAGATCAATTAAGCAATTATTTGAAAGAGCCTTTTTTGCTTGGACTGGGGATTTCGGTCTATGCTCGCTTCAAAAACCATAGACGATGGCTGCCCAGTTTCACACGCTGTTTCACAGGCTGAGTGAAACAAGTATAATTTGCAGATACAAGTGTACCAACCTGGGCCTTGGACTTAAATCATATCGTATGCTTATGCAACTTTGGGCCGGGCACACAAAAAGTTCAATTAATCAAATAAAAATCTTCCAAACGGGGATGGATGTTTTCCAAATGTGGAGTAGTGTTTGTTTCACTGGTTGGACCCCATAAGTTCACCCCCGAAATCACCGGGTTATAATTCGAGACCACCGAACATTGATTGGCCAAGGCACAGGCTCTCTTTTAAACAAAGATTTCAAGTGGGTATTCTGACTCCAAACAATAGGCTTTGGCTTCCTGTTGATTTGAGTGGAAATAATCAAGCATCGGGTGTGTTTCAGAACCGGGAATGACATCCCTTCCATGACACAGTAAATTTAAGTAATCTTGTTCCCCAGAATACTAAGCTTTACCTAATTTATTCCCAAGGTAAGGGTATTTGATTGATTGCGGGGGGTTGAATTTCCTTTTTTAATGCTAGTATAGTCAATATGTGTATTTTTGAATTAAATTGTTTTTGCCAGGGATTCACACTTACGTCATAGAAAAGGGCGTTTTTCCACGGTGAGTGGCGATTTAAAACAATTCGACTGCTGTACAACTGGTATTGTAAACTTTGTTCTAGCATGTGATGATAAGTTTAAGAAAGTGTGGTTATTACTTGATATTAATTACTTAAAACATTCAATCCTCATATATTTTTTTTTATTGGTCGTTTTATGTTTATTTCCGGCACACATGATCCATTTACAAAATTGACGCGCAAAAATTCAACTTTTGGAAATTTTGGAAAAGCGTTTATTTGGCAAAAGAAACGAAATGTATATCTAAATTAATTAGATAGCTTCATGACACTCACCTTTAAGGATAGAATCCTTTATGTTTTTTAAACGAATCACTTCGGGCACTTCTCTCCATAAAGAAAACGACGGAAATTTTGCGTATCGGGGTATCCAGTTATCCAGTTTTTACGGTATGTTCAACACCAAAAACAGATATTTCTAGACACACACCCGTGACAAGGATTATCATACCATGATACAAAGTGGAACTGAATTACCGTCAAAGACCGTTTTATCTAAAGTATATGAAAAAAGGGTAATGAAAAAAGGGTAATGAAAAAAGGGTAATGAAAAAAGGGTAATGAAAAAAGGGTAATGAATAGCGCCAGCAAAGTGGCCTGATAAACACTACACCTGCACAAAAGCCGCCTCCGCCTACTACACCGAACCGCGACATTGTGCTAAGGGCTCATCGAGGACTGCACCCGCCAACAAACAATAAAGTAGAAGTATACCTGATTGTTTGGGCCACGGCGAAGTGCTTACAAAACACCATCAATATACCAACACTCCAGAGCTTAGGTACCTCTAGACTAATCGACGCTTGTATTGTCTTCATACGGATTTCAACCTGAAACGGCGGCACGCCCATCTTTCTTACACGTCTTAGCACAGTTTGTGATAAAGAGGCCAATCTTTCATCACATTGACTTCAAGCCTAAAACTAAAAGGGAATCAAATCAAAACATGCAACTGGATTCAGCTGATAACCACGGACCGCTGGAAAACACCGGTGATAACGATCCCCACAAAAACGATCTCATCACCACCGACGATGTTCTTGACCAGGCCATCCAGAGAATAATTGCTCAGCATGAGCTTGAACAGCAGCAGCAACAACAACAAGAACAACAACAAGAACAACAAGAACAGCAGCAGCAGCAGCAGCAGCAGCACCACGAGCACGACCACCAGCAGCAAAACTCCACCCATACAAACCACTCTCTACATTCTCAAGAGCCCAGCTCTGGCGGAAACTATGCCTCTACACAGGACGGAGATGCCAACCAGACTTCGGCGCCCAGAGATAACCGGCAAAGCAACCAAAATGAACAGAACAATGACTCTAATCCAGGCACGTCCAGGGACCAGGACTTGGATTTGGGCATCGATTTGGGCGCACGTGTCCACGAACACGCATCCCACGACCCTAATGTCCAGCTTGATGTAGGTGTAAACGTAGACATGGGCGAGTCGCCGCTATTGGATGCTGCGCAAGAAAAGCAACATCTTCAGATGATTGCGGATGAGCTCAAACGAGCCGCGGATGCCGACAATGCCGCGGCATCGCCCGAGGCCCTGACCGAGCCCCAAGTCAAGGCCGAAGATGACTCTTACGACTCAATGGCCGCACAGCGGGCACAGGACAGTGTCTCTAGCGAAACACACGGGAATTCACACCAAGATGTTCAGGAGATTGAGGAAATCCAAGAAATTCAGAACGAGATCGAGGGGATCGAGGGAATTCACCAGCAAACGCTGCAGCAAACAGCACACGTGGAGACTACGGCCCAGGCTGAAGGTATCCAGCATGGAACCCGCATGAACGATGCCCACAATGGTTCTATAAGCAACCAGGAACCATCTTCATCGCACCAAGCACTTCATCCGGACTTTGATCATGACTTGCATCTTGACACCCACTCAAATATGCAGCCCCAACACCCAGAAATGCAGCCCCAACACCCAGAAATGCAGCCCCAACACCCAGATATGCACTCGCAACACCCTCAAATCGCTGCACAACTTACCCACGATGCCCTGGAAAACGTCCCCGATATTGCCGAGCGCACGGCTCCACATATCCCCGCCAACTCCGAGCTCTTGGCAACCAATAATGCGGTTGCTGCCTATAACGCGTTATCCACACAGGTGCCACACACGGGTCTGCTTGCAAACGCCCACCTCGCGGCACTCCCGCTCCCGATCATTCCAACAAACTATATGCCTGCGCGGATTCAATTGCTCGTGAGCACGTTGGCAGTGTTGGATAACTTGGCCACGCAGTTACTCCGGGTTTTTGCCGTCGGTCCGTATCAGAAAATCATTGACTTAGCTTCCAGTCCCGATAATGCGCCCGGAGCGGCGTTCCGAGACTTGACGTCTCTCTTTGAGTTCACCAAGCGGCTCTATTCTGAGGAAGACCCCTTTTTGACCGTTGAACACATTGCTCCAGGCATGTGGAAGGAAGGGGAAAAGACGCCGAGCATGTTCCGCAACCGTGAGCAGACCATCGAATCGACGTTACGCAAGGTCAACTTGGCTACGTTTCTTGCTGCCACCCTTGGCACGATTGAAGTGGGCTTTTTCCACTTGAACGAGTCGTTTTTGAACGTGTTTTGTCCTGCAAACGACTTGGACCCGGCCAACTCTATGTCCAACATGAGTGCCGACAACATGAACTTGCAAAGTGGTGCCGGGTTCAATATTGGCGAGAAAGTAGGCAAGATTCTCAAGCCCCAGGCCGGCTTGTACCTCGACTTGAAGACACAGGCGTATATCTCGGCCATAGAAGCAGGCGAGCGGTCCAGCGAGGAAATCTTGGAGGACATTCTTCCAAGCAACCTCGAGGAGATTCTCCAGGAGCGCCGCGGCACCAAAATCTTAAGTCCGACGGAAATGGACTTTATCAACCGGTGCAACTCACGCAAGGAGACGTTGTTGAACTACCCCCCGGACCAGAATCTCAACGAGGAGTATGAGTGGTTTGAGTTCTTAAAAGAGTTGTTTGAGTTTGTGTCGAAAAACATGGGGCTCCTTCTTTGGGGCAAGAAGGGAAAACCCACTCCCGTCAGATCCAGTAGAGGAGCCGCTGCTGCTGCCGCCGCCGCTGCCGCTGCCGCTGCGTCTGCCAATTCTGCTTCTACTTCTACCGCTGCCTCTCCTGCCCCTCCTGTTTCGGCCTCGCCTACTCCACATAGTGACGAGATTCTTCAGGCCGTCTCTCAGCGTTCACGTGAAGACTCTTCTAGACGAGAGAGAGCCAATGGCAAAGGACTTGATGATATTACCGCCGCATTACTCCCGAGCGAGATCCAGGAACAACAGATCCATTTACGTATAAACCCGGCGGTTAACTCGAAGGGCCCCAACAGACGGCCCTGGACCAGGGAAGAGGAGAAGGCGCTACGCCATGCCATGGAGCTCAAGGGAACCCAATGGTCGGTGATTCTTGAGCTTTTTGGCCAAGGCGGCCGGATCAACGAGTCTCTAAAGAACAGAACCCAGGTCCAGCTTAAGGATAAGGCGAGAAATTGGAAAATGTTCTTCTTGAAATCGGGCCTTGCGGTTCCACACTACTTGCAAAAAGTCACCGGTGACTTAGAGAGAGACGATAAGCTGCGGGCCAAACAGGCCCGTAATAAGAAGACTGCTGCTGCGCCAGTGCCTACCGTGGGAAAGAGAGACGGAGTGGTTGGCGATTCTACGGAAAATGTGGACGAAGAAGCAAGGAAAAAGAGGAGAACCGAGTGAGTCTTGATTGAGAGAGGGAAAAAGGAAGAAGAAGTGAAGTAGGAATATTCTTTTTTTTTGGTGTTTGCCAAGAAGCCCAGATACTTAGTTGCCAAGATGTATTAAATGGGCGGCAAAAAAACGCGAGATGATGTTTCAAACATCGTGATGTGCGCTCAGTCAAAGAAAACAAATAAGCGGGAAACAACTGGAGCAAAGAAACTTGAACCACCTTTTTTCGTTCTCGTTTCCACACTCTGTGTTTTCTTTTTCTTCTTTGGGCGCTTGGAAATTGTTCATTTGCCCGGCAGATGTGTATTTTCAGACGCCGGACGCAAATGTGATACGGCCTTGCATTGCGGCGTGCACCTTGTGCGAGCCGTGCAGGAGACTACCACATTTAGAAGGGCGTTTGCATCCACCTGACACATCTACCGACCATGTTTTCCCCCGACCCAGGCGCATGAATTCTCGCTCCGAAATTCTTCTCCTTTCGTTCTGAAACACCACTGAGCCATACTTTCCCAAACAGGCAAACTCGTCTCAAAAGTCCCGGAAAAACATCCGGAAATACCCCCGAAACATCCTCAAAATCGCCTCAAAACAATACACCCTAAACGTTTCACCCAAGTCAATTCACTCAAATGGCCGAGCCGATGTCTTCAAAGCTAATGGTGGCTAAGCAAACGTGCCAAGTTCTATACTCGGAATTGCAGAAGTCAAATGTGTCTGTTCAGGATACAACATTAAAGCAGGTCAGTGCAAACTTACCTCAGATTCCCCCGAAACGATATCTTCGACAATATAACACACTTAAGGGTCATCAAGACAAGATTGCACAGATCAAATGGAGCACGGATTCCGTCAAGCTTGTGTCTGCTTGTCAGGATGGCTTCATGATTATATGGGATGCGGTTTCGGGTCTTAAATTACAGGCAATCCCGTTGGAAAGTCCATGGGTCCTCCTGTGTGCTTTTGCTCCGTCTGGGAGGTTCGTGGCGCTGGCCGGTCTCGATAATAGATGCACTATTTACAAAGTGGACGACCCCAGCGACCACTATGTGCGACCACTTCCGCGGTCCAATGCCTTGGAACTTAGAGACAAAGGCCGAAAAATCCCCAGGGCTCATGCTGCGTACGTGTCTGCGTGTGAGTTTATTTCTGATGACCAGATCATCACTGCTTCGGGAGATATGACCATAGCATTATGGGACATGGAAAAGCATACTAAGGTGAGAGACTTCTTGGACCACTGCGGCGACGTGCTCCTGCTACTGGTATCTCCCAAAGAAAGATTGCTGCCCCAAACGTTCCTCTCTGCCGGAGCTGATGGTGCTGTCAAACTCTGGGACTTGAGAGCAAAGGCACCCCAGACGTCGTGCCAGATGTCCCGGGTCGATATAAATTGCGTTTCGCTGCTTCCGAATGGATATTCTTTCATTTCGGGTGACGACGAGGGTATTTGCAAGATCTACGATTTCCGGTCGCTCTGTGAATTGGAACAATACAACCTAAGAGAGCAATTCGAGCCCCCACGACTGCTGAGAGAGGGCCCGGGCTCGCCCACAAGTTCCAGAAGTATGTGGTCGCAGTTTGACGCCCCGGGCGTCATTTCCTTGGACTTGAGCCGGTCGGGAAGGATATTATATGCATGCTACGCGGACTACGGGTGTTTGGCGTGGGATGTGTTCCGTAAGGAGATCGTGGAGCTGATTGGCGTGGGAAATGGAAGTCATAAAAGCCGGATCTCACAGGTTGCCATCAGCCCCGACGGGCAGGGACTTGCTACAGCGTCTTGGGACTCCACGATAAAGATTTGGTCCACTTGAGGATTTGGTATAGAAGAAGCCAAAACAGATTGAAAACACTCACTTGCTGATCTGGATTCTGTGTGAGTGGAAGTAAAATAAATTAGAAATAAAAGTGGCGCCATCGTGGTATACTTACAGAACGGAATGTTTGATATTACCTTCAAGAGTAAGTTTAATAATCGTCAGAAATCATTAGAGTCTAGAATTCTGGTGTAATGCGTATTGCTATTCGTTCGAGATAAACTGGTGTATCTTAGACAGCAGGTGCCAGGGGCCATCAAACCACAATCCCTGGACATAAGGATATCCATCTAAAGTGAATATTAATAGCCTGTGTCGAATACATTCGGAAATAGTCCTCGTATATGGAAATTTTGTATTTTGTATTTTGTATTTGCTTCTAGCCTCTCATTCATTTGGAAAATTCCCAATAAATTTCTTCATTGTTTTTTTTTGAAAGAATAACGCACAATTTCGACGTTGAAACAATAAATGTTAATCTTTTTCAAACAAACCATCAAAAAACAGCGTGGCCGTCTTTACGTTCGCTTGTTAATGTACACGAATCTATCACAAAGAAGGCAACCCTTTCTTTGTTGGTCTGATACCAGTTCTGAGCTTAGCATGCTTGAATTGTACAATAATTTTAAATAATAAAAACCGGCAAAGAGAAGACGGATTATAAATTCAAATTGTACTTCAAGTTGATTCCAAGTAATAATAATAATAAAAAGTCTCGATGCCTACAAGAAGATTGTCCAAAGAGGTGTAACACATGTGGTGCACTGTTCCAAGATTTATTTCCAGAACCCTCTTTTTGTAGAATGAGGCAATGGCTAGAAATCAACAAACTCCAACTCCTTCGTAAATGAAAACATTGATCATGAATATTTGACACTGCATATTATACTATTTTACCCTCAAAAGTATACAAGTAGCGGGAAAAAGCTTTTTTTTTTTTGAAAGAAAAATTTCATTACAGGATGTAATTGAGAAGTGAACTGCACTTCCCAACTACAAGTTACTATAGAAGCTATAGAAAAAACCTGTAACAAGTTCACAACTTCGGATCAGGTTTATGTCGGTCAATATTTGTAGTCTAGAGGATTTCCTCGAGTATTAGGTTTGGGTCAGTCACAGTCTGAACTAGAACAACCGGGACTATATTCATATCGGTTGCGGCCAGATCACGTGAAAAGCACTGTTTCCCGTCTGATCAACGTTTGTTAAGCCACGTAGAGCCACACTGAGTAGTGTAGTGGGAGACCATATGCGAAATTGGGGTGCTGCAATCTTTTTTTTTTCAATCTTTGACACAGGAATAAGTTGGTGGGTCTTTCGTGTCTCAGTACCTTAGCCAGACGTATTGTAGGTTTTTTTCTATAATACGATTTGTTTCTTTAAAAAAAAAAAAATTGAACAGATGTCATATGATCGAATATCGGATTAAGAAAAATGTTGAACCTATTTTCATCTATATTTTATTTGTGCCTTAGGTAATCAATATTACGAAGCCGTGACTTTCCCGAAACATAATAGTTTTGTTGGGAGAACAATGTCATTTGGGAGTAAGCTTATAATCAAGGCTTGGTAGGAGATTGCGATAAACTAGAACACTTTTGGCCCTCTGTGTGTTGAGATTGACAAAAATATGGTTCATATGAGCATTAGAGACTACTAGTAGGGGATAAAAGGTCTTCTTCCTGAAGCACTGGCATAGTTAGATAAGATCCGCTTTTCAAGATCAAGTGGGGATGGAGCAGTGGTCCAAATCCCAACGGGTTCGGACGGAGAGCAGGTGTCACCCCCTGCTTTTCTTGAGTCTTCCGATCGTCCTGAGGAAGAGGAATCACCGGAACTAGTAATAGATGTGCTGATATCAAACTGATCTATATCTGGTAGGCTCGAAGGGAAGAAGGAGAGAAATGACACCTAGGGCCCCAATAAGCGCACCACAAATCCAAATGGGAATTGAAGAACCACTCTTTTGCCCATAGTAGTAAATAACAGGAGTCAATACACCGGCAGCTCTAGAAGACACCAACCCCAATGCACAACCAGTCGTTCTCGCTATTGCAGGGAAAACTTCTGGGGTATAGGCATATAAGCAAGCGTAATAAATGTTCATGAAGAAGTAGGTCATCGACGCAAAAGCCACATCTTGCAGTTGCGTCCGCACCGTTGTGTAACCAAATAATATGGCCATTCCTCCAAATGCTCCAATGGTCATGGTTCCTCTTCTTCCGATTTTCTTCACAGTGACGAAATATGCCGCAATCAATGGACCAAAAATTCCCACGAAGTTACTGATAGCCGCATTTCTATAAGTGATGAACGTGGATGCCGACGTATCGCCTCCGTGAAGTGCGATATAGATGTAGAGGAAATTGAAGAATGTGTTGTAGGCAAGACCAATGAAGAACCAAGATAAGAATATCAAAGACGAAGAGTAGGCGATTTTGCGTGTCAGGTACAAGACTTTGATGTGTGCCCAAATGGCGTGGCTAACCGTCTTTAAGGTGTATCCATTGGTTTTGAAATTGTGAGAGTCCTCGATCTCGCCACATGCAAGGAGATCGTCCAAAGTCAACGAGCATGGCCTGTTATATTTCTTGGCGATGGTATGGAGAATTTCCACAGCATCCTTGTCCCTGCCGTTTGATACCAAGTACTTTGGACTCTCGTCCATGCTGAAGATCAAAATACGCACCAAAGCCAAAAACAAGACAATGGCTGAATTTGTATACCAAGAGTAACGCCAGCCACGATTTGAGGACGAAGGACAAGGCAGATGTTTTGCACATGAGTAAGAAGGCACGAACGCCCATGCAATTAACGTGGCCACGGTCTGACCCACGCCCCACCAGCCGGCCATAAACGTGGTGAGCCAAGTGTACTTTGATGGAGAGAATTCCAAAAAGATCGTAACATCAGTAGCAATATTTCCACCGGCAGAAAAAGCATTCAATGCCATGAAGAGACAGTACGTGGGGTAAGAGTTCATTCCACCAGTTACAAGACCAAAGATTGCGGCCAGAAGCAACGAGAGGTTGAACGCTGTCTTTCTGCCAATGATATCACTGCCAAATCCCCAGAAAATTGACCCCAAAATTAATCCCACGTAAAAAAGTTCCGTTGCAATGGGATAGGTGATACCAAACTGGCGGTCGACAACAGTTTTGACAGAGCTCTGGATCATTTCTAACTGGGAGTCGGCTGAGTACCCAAAACCGGCAAGAAGAAATAATTTGGCATGATAGGGCGTGAAGCCGATTTCATCTAGTGCATTGTTGACCAAAAACATCTTTCTGCTGAGTGCATCGTCGCCGTCCACGGCCAAATCCTTGCGAGAAATCTCGGCGTGGAGCCCGTGGTCGGAATCTGAGTCGGAGGCCACCTCAGCTTCATTCAGGGTATAAGCCACTTTATTTTGCAGTGCCATGGTGTGGGATTCTGGGTTTGTTGTGTAGAATAAGATGACTTCATTGGGATAGTAAGAGACCACTGGCTATATATACCGGGAATTTCGAAGCTTATCGTGTAATCAAGAAAAGTCTTATCTGGAACCGCGGTATATGTAGCCAATATGGAACCTCGATATAGGTAACCAATATGAAACCGCGATATAGGTAACTAATATGCAACCGCGGTAAGTATATGCGATACAAAATTGGCGATAAGACCAAGCAGATAATTCGCAATAATTCAAAACAGATTGAATAACCACCGTGGATACAGACAAGGTGGGATTTTCCTGGGACTTTGGGTGTTCTTTTTGCACCCCTTTTGCTTTCTTCTTTCTTCTATCTCGTTGGTTTCTTTCAATCGCGACTTTTGAAAAGATAGTTTACACGTTCTGGGAAGCCTGGTTCGGCCCCGAACAGTTTTAAAAGAAAAACCGGTGTAACCTGTAACCGTTCAAAGCAATCCCAATGCAACGAGATTTTTGCGGCAATCTTTTCCCTCACGCGAATCATGCACCTCGGAATTCGCATTTCCTGTTTGGGCGTGTGGCACGTGCCAGAAAGCCCCCTCAATGATCAATCCAAAGCCGCTGGTCGTTGCCGCCGGTCGTGTCCGGCGGTCGTTGCCCGTATCAAGGTATAAACACAAGAATTAAGGTAAAATCTGAAGAGATTGTGTCAGCAGCAAACGAAAGTGCCCAGAAATTGCCTCCTTTTTTCTGTGTTTTCGAAAAACGGGGAAATACGTACCGAGGTGCCCCATTCCTAGATGCTCATACATGGACACTTAGACGTTGACACGTTGACTCCAAGAAATAAAGACGGGCTCGAAAAGACGGTTTTATGGGGTAGTACATGATATTTTTCAACATAATCGTCGAACTAGTTTCACCAGAAACAAACACATTGGTCCAAAAGAAACCGAGGTTATTTTTGTTGTCAGTATAACCAGCTAAGAACTCATGGCGCGGACCTGCAGAGTGTCTTGGGCTCGAGCGGAATTTTTTCCATTTAGGTGAGCATATCGGGTTGGATGGTTATACTCCAGATTGTTGCCCCTGCAACGGGTGACTGGTGTAGGTGATTTTTAGCATAATCAAAGTTTCTTTTATTTGGCTTGCAACTCAGAAGAATGGAGTAGAAGGGTTTTCATTAGCGCGGTTCTCTATAAATCCGTCATATTCTACCCGGGGACCAGTTGCGAAGGGACATCGTTGGGGTGACTATAATGGTTGTAGGTGTATTAAGTGTATTAAGTGTATTAAGTGTATTAAGTGTATTAAGTGTATTAAGTGTATTAAGTGTATTAAGTGTATTAAGTGTATTAAGTGTATTAAGTGTATTAAGTGTATTAAGTGTATTAAGTGTATTAAGTCCAGAAGGTTTAGAAGGTTTAGAAGGTTTAGAAGGTTTAGTCAGGAGCTCTCCTATGATGGGTTTCTGTAAACGGTTTGTCTGTACAAAACTTCCATCACTATTTTCATCATCAAACTTCTCAACACCTATGATTTAAAATTTTCAATCGCTGAAACGATTGAACAGTAAGTACCCTTGTATTTCCAGGAATATTGACAGGAAACAGGCCGCATCTTTTGTGGCCTTTAGGTATGGTCTTCAATTTGGGAGTTTTGAGTGATAGTTTAAGCAAAGGCTTCAACACTCTCGGGAATGCAGAGGTATTTTGTTTATAAAGGACTGATTGATACGGGTTCTATTAGGAGTATGGGCTTGGGGAAACAATAACGTTGATCTCCTTCCGTCAAAATGTGGCCCTAGGTTCAAACTAGGAATATCGAGCAAAATTCTTGCACTTCTAAATACCCAGCCAAATTCTGTCACTAAGGAAATATCAGCTCTTTAGCTGGACCATCTTTCCTCTCCTGTTTCGATGTTTCACTCAGTCTGCAAGTTATCTTCACTATCTTCGCTCAATATATTTTTTGTGAATCCGCCATGAGGCATATGTTTCGTTCTTCTCTGCTGGGTAAAGAGCCAACCTAGTATCCATTCCAACAATCTAGACTGATCGTTAAACCTTTTATGGCACCGTTTATGGCACCGTTTATGGCACCGTTTATCGAACTTGCATGACAACGTTTGAGATCATAATCAAAATCTTTCGATATAAAGTTTTTCAAACAATCATTAGAGTGGCCCATTTCCTTTAATCACGCCTTTTTTTTTTCTTTTCTTGAGTATCATCTTGAATAGGAACCCTTTGACTTTTTCACGACTAATTTATTTACAATGAATGATGGTCTGTTGAAGGGTAATTGTTCGAAATTTAGTGGCAAACTTCTCCAATTCCAAAGGTAGTATTTTGTTGGAAATTATGATATTCCACGCCTTTAGACCACGCAAAGTATGGTGGTTTGATTCACTAGGAGAGTATTCTATGAAGCATTAATTGCTTTTGTTTCTTCTCAGAGTATTTGTTCTTCTTGGTTTATATTTACCATCATTGTTTTGAATCTTTTTCATTGTTCTTCTTTCAGTGGGTGTCTGAGTTTGAAGTAATACTTGAAATATCACATTTATTTCAAATTTCGACCCACACTATAACAAAGAACTACCTTCTAGCATTTTGAGAGACTCATGAATCGATGGAAAAATCAACCAACAGAAAAACTTCACAGCGGTTCACATAATGCGCAAAAGAAGAGAAGGACCAAATAATTCTCCAAGCACCTAACAAAAACACAAGAGTCTGAGAAAAGAACATCCTCAAATTATTGTTTCACCCAGTGCGGCTCTCCGTGGTACGGCTTGTTGTCCCATTCGGCTAACCCATCTCGGTTTCTTTTCAATGATCACCCCGGTTTTTCTTAAAAAAGACACCAAGGATGACCACGAATCATTGCAAAAAAAAAAAAAGAAAAAAGCTCTTTAATCAATTCACTTTGGTGCATGGTGATTCGTTCCAAAAACTGTGGCTCTCTCCGCATCACGTGGCACTGCTTCGCGCACTCCTAATTTAACCACCTCCACCTCACGTGGCTTGACCTCACGTGCCCGGCACCAACAGAACCACAGTTGAACAAAACGTCTCCACACCTTGGCTGAAAACGTTTGCTTCAGAGTCTATATCCAATTGCCCATCCCCTCAATTGTGCTGCACATTTAAATCATAGACCTTGTTTTTTTGCGTTGTTATTTGAAGATTTTCCCCCATTCCTTCTGTTGACCTTGTTATAATGGTAGCTCTTCTTGATATCGAAGGCACAGTGTGCTCCATCTCCTTCGTCAAAGACGTACTTTATCCATACTTCCTCGAGGCGTACCCCCAGACAATTGAGAAGGTCAAGTACCCAATTTCTGCGGACCAGGATGAAATCTCCCACATTTTGAGCGGATTTCCAGAAAAGGCCAAGCAATCGAAGCATGACTTGCATGAACATATCTCGACGTTGGTGTCAAACGATATCAAGGACCCCGTGCTTAAAGCGTTTCAAGGAAAAGTATGGAAACTGGGCTATGTTAAGGGCGAGTTGCGTGCCCCTGTTTACGCCGATGCCGTAGACTTTCTTAGCAGATCTGCCTCCACTTATATCTACTCGTCCGGGAGTGTTGCGGCACAGAAACTTTTATTTGCCCATGTGGATGTGAATGGAAAGCTGGAGGACCTCACGCCAAAGCTTTCAGGGTATTTCGATATCACCACTTCTGGTTTCAAGCAGGAACAGCTGTCGTACACGAACATTGCAAGTGAAATCGGAGTTGCACCCAAAGAAATTGTATTTTACTCAGATAACATCAATGAAATTAAAGCAGCAAATGCTGCAGGTCTTCAGACCAGGCTAGTGGTGAGACCGGGGAACGAGCCAGTTGCAGACGCCGAAAAGGCCCCGTTCACTACCATCACCACGTTTGCCAACGAGTAAAATGCACCGGAAAACGTGACGTGGCTCCATGGTTTGCATGCATTTGTTTAGTATACAGTTAAAGTACTTCTCTAGTTCAAACACTTTTTCTCTTTTCTCCCACATACGCACATCTCTAGAACGGTTTCCTGGCCTCATAGCCTCATAGCCTCCCCTTCTCCGTCTGCATCCAAGCAACGCGTAGTGTGATCTACGTATCGCGGAACAAGATGTCAGCAGTGACCTCCTCATTCTTATCACATGCCATGTAGACCTGAATGACCAAGTTACGGTCAAAGCCCAACTCACACAAGCGAGCAATGGCTTGTTGATCGTGCTCAGTCAACTCCACGCGCACAACACCCTCTTGTTCGTCGGCGGCGTCTGCATCAATGTCGCCCTCATCGAGGTCCATGGCCAGGTCACCTTCCAAGAAACGCAGCACAAACCCCACAGGGTCTTGTTCGATCAACGCTGCGGCCTGGGGGTCCGCGGCAGCCATACGCTCGAGTAAGGGCTGGATCAACTCCGGGTGACTTTGGATGGCCTCGCGGAGCATCGAGAGCTGACCTTCCTCGCTGATTTCCATGCCTTGGTCGTGAGTGCCATCCTCAGTCGAAGCAGCGGCAGCCGCGTCAAACAAGTTCTCGTGCTGGGCGTTGGCAGCGTCAGAATCGGCACCAAAATCAGCAGCACTAGACTCGGCATCAGGGTGTGACGTGGAATCGTCATTTGCACCTTCGGAGTCACCCACGGTGGCAGTTGGAGCCTGGGGCGGCTGCAAGGTCTCTGGGATCCCCGTGAGCAAGTACTCCACGGCTCTGTGAGGATTGTTGAACGCCGCACGCAACGCACGCTCGATATCGGGTCTATCGTAGCCCATTTCCATCATGTTCTGGATGGCGGCCTCTCTTTCCAGGCCGGCGGCAAAGTCGGATGTGGTGCTGGAGGCAGGCTCGGCGGCAGTGGCCTCAGACGCAGAAGAAGCAGGCGCATCGGCAGGTGCACTCGGAGCTGGCGTTGTAGTGGCAGTGTTGGCGGCAGCAGACTCGGAGGCGGTGGACACTGCGGAGTCGGCAGGTACGGCGGGTACGGCGGGTGCGGGGGTCACGGTTTTTTTCTTCGACACCATGGTGATGACGGAATCGCCATCCTTGATTTTGAAGTCCAGCAAGTTCTTTTCGTCCGCAAGGACTTTCCCGGAGTAAACAAACTTTAATTGAGACGCCTCCACTTCTTTGAGCGCGGCCACTTTTTCTTTGGTGGCAAGAACCTGGGTGTTAGTAACGGATGGTGATATTTCCTTGTTTCAGTGGTTCAGGGGATTTTAGGGCTCAAAAAAAAAAAAAAAAAAAAACAATGAAAAGGAGAAATAAATTTCAGAAAAAATAGAATCACAACATAAAGCAAAGAGGATTCGACGGGATGCTGTTGTTTTTGTGGGAAATTTTATATTGTTTAAGTGGTGATCTTTCGGTGGCGGGTACCATATCTTTGGGCCCATCAGGCGGACCATGGCAAAAAAGGCCACCCCATAGAAACGTAACACGATGGGAGGATATCAACACGAGGCAAAACACATACCGTATCCGAGGGCTCGGCGTCAATTTCCACCGTCTGTTTCTTCAAGTCTCTGAATTTGATCTTCATGTTTGGGCACGGGGTATTATGTGAACAAAATAGAGGGTTGGACTTTTCATTAACTTCGGTTTAGAGTGATTTCACTGTGGTGAGAAGCCGCCTGCACACGGCACCCAGTGTTTGGCCCAGGCAGTGGGTGTTATGTTGTGGGCCCGTGCGAAGCAGGGCGGAGAGGGTGCGTTTTGTGCACGCCCAGACAATATGTTTGATACGGCCTTGGATGGGTACGGCAATAGATGGGATTCATGAGAGGATAATTCCACGTACAGTTAAAATAATATCTGCCATGGCGTGGTTTGGGCAAGGAACAGATATCTAAGCAATAAAAATCTGGCGAGATATAACATTATGGGTGGGAGCTCTGGCCCAACTTACCATGGGGTATGGGATATTCAGTTGTAGCATGGGCGCGAAATAATCCTTGGAGCATGGAGCATGGATCATGGAGCATGGAGCATCTCCTCTTTATAACGATCAACCACTTGAATTGTTACTGACCACGCAAACTTTTAGAAAGCCATTGTAAATGCGTGTGTACGTTACCGGTGGCCATAGTTGAGAGAAAAGAAGTATTTGTTAAAAGGCGAAACCTGTTTCTTCATTTTGGGTATTTCCTCTACGAAAGTCAACGAAATGCTACGAAAACATGTTGTATTACCAAGTTGAAGACAATGTTAAGAGAGTATCACGAACACGGCTTGCACCTCTATATTTAGGAATCACTATCTTTTTTTGTGTTTCTGGAAAAAAAATGATTCCGACTCTTTGAAAGCTGGCGCGGTCATAGCAGATATTGCCAAAATATCTTGAGCAATTTTAAATGAACAAGGAAAGTACTACTTCGATTTCAGAATTTGATACTAAATCACTTTGTGAGAATGTGAATTTTCTTTGTTGTTGAAATAACACACCTTTCATGGCTGTGGTTTTTTTCCCCACGTTTTTTAGACAAAGAATCCCGTAAGAATTGCAAAAGGACACACAACGACTTTTTCTTTTCTTTTCTTTTCTTCCAACCAACGAGGAATTGACTTCCTGAAGGGACCTGAAAATGATTTTAATATCAAAAATGTTTGAAGCGGTGCTTGGAAGTTCATGTTGGAGCAGCATATTGTGCAATAGAACATTGTGGGTTATTTGAATTGGTTAAAGTCTTTGTATTGGTTAAAGTCTTTGTATTTCAATGGCGAAGAAAAGTCCAATGATAAATATGCTCACAGTCAACCAAAATTGCAGCATATAACACCGCCTTTTTTTAAAAGAGTCAAACAGAAAACATTGATCGGGAAAGACCTTATTAATTGCATCAAAAGACCATTCTCTTAGAATATGTTTGGTAATCAAATCACAAAAAAAAAAAAGACACACACCTCTTCTTTTACTCCTTTTGACATCGTTGGGATATTCTCTCGCTTTGCTAAAACTTACGACAAAACGTTTTTGTAAGGAAAGTTTTCATAATTGTTGTTAAACCACAACGGGATTGCACGAGTAAAAGTAGAGAAAAGAAAACATACTTAGGACTTAATACCTGCTTTTAAAAGTAGTACCATAAACCGAATCAGGATACAAATGTGTGAGCAATATTTTTTTTTTTTCTTCGTATCGGTATTAGGATATAGTACATAGTTGATGGTATTAGGTATTGACCCTAGCGAGTGTGGAACCGAGCACAACTCAGTTCTAGTGGGTGGTACATTTTGAACAAATCCGTTATAAGCATGGATGTGTGGGTATAAGTGATGCCTTTGTAAGGTTGCCGAAGAATTTCGTTGCCCTCCAACTTCACAAGGCTCACTTCAATATATTCGGTCGAGAAGAAAAGTCCCTGTATTAGTTAATCAACATAGTAGTCATTTACACAAGCTATTTCCCTAGAGGTGCTTCTTTGATGGTAAAAAAGAGCAAGGAAAGAAACTGTGACACGTATGCTTGGAAACGAAAGTCAAGTTCCGGTTTGAAGAACCATATCGATGATAAGCTATGGAAAGGATGTTTCCTGGGTTTTTAAGTCTCATGTTCGTTTTTGCTCAAAATTAGCAATAAATTGTGGCTTCCAACCACGTCTACGGTGGTATCGTTGACAACAGTACCTTTAAATAAGTTCACAAAGCTCAAAGATTGCAATAACTACAGTGACTTCAACAGTTACCCAAGGAGTTTTGGTATACTGTGCAGCAAACATCCAAAAGGTGGCCAAATCAACAAAGATGAAGCCACCTTCTGAAAGGGCAACGTCTTGGAATTTTCCTTTTTCACTTGGGAGTTTAGGCCGTGTTTCAAGCTGAGGTGAAAGCAGATCTGATTATAGTGAATATAGATCTGGCTTTGACTAGAATATAAGAAAGTACACCACTACAAGGGAGTATTAGCTCACGTGTGTTTTGGGTGTTTCTGGTGCTTCAGTAATAGTAGCACTTACTAATAGTAGAATAGGAGCAGTTACTAATAGTAGAATAGGAGCAGTTACTAATAGTAGAATAGGAGCACTTAATAATGTATAACACCAACTTCTTAAATACACTGAGACTTATAACTAATTTCTCGCAACAATACCATAAAACTTACCTTTCACCTGAATGTACTTAGTTGTTTTCCGTACGAGTTTCAGTGGATGCGTTAGTGGAATTTGCCAAAGTCTTGAGAGTGTGCCAAGCACACAAAAGCTGAGTTTCAAAGATCAAGCCCACCACCACTGTCACATTCTGTAGGGCACGGAAACGTACCTCCCAAATGGGCAAGGATCGGGTGAGGCCGTTGACTATTCTCGTATACCCTGGTACTTTAGGGTCGGGAAGGCCGAATTGATCGTGCAAAGCCAAAAGTCCTATGTTTGCCTCGACCAACTGCCTGGTCATAGACTGGTCTGTGTGCTGGTGGTAGCGCAAAAAGTCCAAATATTCAGAAGCAGTCACCATGGCTTGAAATATCTTCTGCGCGTTGGCGAGCCTTCGCAAAAGATCCGTGGAACCATTCCGACTATTGACCCAGTGTCCAAGTTTCGTAATATGTGCGCGTATAATGTGTGACTGGGCCTGGAAACACGCAACATCAAAACTTCCCTCGTTGATATACGACTTCAAGCACGTCAAAGTCCAGCCCAATTCCCGATCTGCTCGGGGTATCAAATCGGGTGGCATGAAGAAGATAGGGTCTCGAGACTGGCCTGGCTGGCGTTTTTGGACAGTAGATGCAATTACGAAGGGTGATTTGGCAAGCTTATCCGGTGTAATTGGGGTGGAGAACACGCTGTTGACAAGAAAATAGGAAACCATGAAAAGCAACCGTAATGCAGAAAACGCTAACTCCACCTTCATCTTTAGAAACTGATTGATTTGCTTCTAGTGGTGTCAAGGTCTCTCTGGATGTTCGGAAGAATGTCCACTTTTAACACTCAAACTGCACGCAAGCATCACTGGCACCTTCCCCTTATTCCTGGGGCTATGCTAAGTGGTATCATTCACTGTTGGTGCACATTGTTTCACTAGTGTTTCTTGGAGCCTTGTTAATGGATATGGCGTGAATCAGCGAAACCCTATAAAAGTCGGAGATTTGTCTTCGTCCACCGAAGGCTTCTTGAAATGCGTCTAAGTACGAAAGTGTTGTTTCTTTGATGTTGGTGAAGATACCTTGGATATGTTAAAGCCGGCACAGATAGCTGTATAAGTAAAGTGATAGGGCCAATTAGAAATAAAGCGTGGATTCACCAAGTGATTGGGTAGGTGAAGTCTTGTTCAAAATCTACTACCAAGTTCCCGTACTGGCTCTAAGTTGGAAGGTTGGATCCAACGGTTTCTTTGCTTTACAGATGAATGTCTATGGCCACAGCAGGCCACTAGCCGGGACCCAAAGAGTACCCACATATCCGAGAGCAGTTGTGGCTTTTATTCTTTTAAAGAAGTCCTGATCCATGCTTCTGGTACCAACTGTCTTACTGCATGGAATTGTGAGCTGTTCATAAGCGTATTCAATATATTAATACACCCGACGTAAGAGCCAGAGGAAGATTACAGTTTCTATGGACGGGTTCTGCCAAAACACTTGTGCCAGGAATCTGCTCCATGATATATAACGTGTATTCATATGAAATTTTCGATATTTTTCCCAAAAGAAACTTCGGCCAAAAGTTTTTAGTTTTTAGTAAAAAAGAGATTATCATTTATTAGATCCCAGTTGCAGATTCAATGTATTCGATGATCTGAGAAAAAGCTTTTTCCTTAGTAAAAAGAGCCCCTCCTATTTATATTTTGCCGGAAAAAGCCTTCGAAGAAGACGATTGAGACATTTTTAAGAGACTTCATAGTAGATGAGCCTGACATGTTGACGATTGAGGCATTATTTACCTAAAACGGAAGCAGTTAAAGTAAAACTCACCAATGTAAGGCGCCTAATGCCATGGAAATTTAGTCCGGGGGCCAGCATAATGGGTTCGACCAGCATTAGGGCCAACCAAGATCCTGACGGAGACTAGAGGAGCACACATCGGAAAGATGAGACGTTTCAGGTTCAAGCTGGCATCCAAGTACGGCAATCTGCCCTGTACTGATTAGAGGAGCTTTACATTATTAATGATAAAAGACTATCCCTAAGGCAAAAACCTCAAAAATAATAACATAATATTATAATAACGGTAGTAGTATGCTTTTTTTTAACTATTGATATTAATATCATTTTTACTTCTGATATTATTTTATTGTGACTCCTTTTGTGCCTTAAAAAAGTGTAAATTAAGACCTAGGCACCTATAGTAGCTGAAAAACGTAGACCCACCACCCTTCTCTCAAGGCGCAAACTCTCACTCTCGAACCATTATCTCTTAGAAATTCTTCTTCTCTTCAGCAACGTGACAGAATAAAGTGTTGGACTAAGTTTTGAAAATTTAAACAGCAATTTATCATTCACCGTTGATGTTCTTTATGTCACCGAGCATAATGGAATGGTCATAAAAGTCGTAGTAACACCTTTTTTAGTAACTTGAAAGGGGATAATCCTCTTTCAAGGGATACGCAGAGAATAAGGGATGCCTTACTCTGATAAAAGTAGACGTGTACCTTACTACACTCTCTACGTTAGGTGTATGGTCGTACCCTCTGGATGATGGTGTTGGCTGTTTCCACCATCCTTGCGGGTTTACTCATTATGCATGCGTGTTGGACGGCAAACGTATCTGTCACAAGATTATACTCAGGTGATACTGGGTCACATGGGCCGATGCCTTAATGCCCTCTAAGTTCTTACAATCACACAGAAGTGCAAACCAACCGGGTGAAACTTACCGCCAGCTTACAAACATGAATCCGGATCTGACTTCAGAAGTACACCTCGGTCCGGCAATCTAGTAATTTTTTTTTGCATGTAAGAATATTTCCTCTAAACACAAAGGCTTTGTTTCATATAAATGATCCTCCCTTCTGATAAGAAAATAACAAAACATTAATGTTTGCTTTAAATCAATTCAATCATTTGATTTACATTCAATTTCCCATGAAATTTTCAAATATTATTCTCTCGAGTTGAAAACATCAGAGTGGGTTTTCCCAACTTAGTTCCAAAAGTTCCAAAAGTTCCAAAATGCACAATAATCTTGGCCTAATTATGCCAAAAGCTTAACATAGGATTATTATTGTTTTATGAAATGAGGCGGTCAGTTCCGTGACTACCTTCTCGTTATTTCCTCCTAATCGTATATCTGGCTTACAAGGGCTACACTATACGGGGATTTACTATGTCTCCAGAAAATGCGCTTCTCATCAAAAAAAAAAAAAGAAAAAAAAGAAAAAAAAAGAAAGAAAAAAGAAAGAAAAAAATAAATAAAAATCGACGACTCAAAGAAAAATGTCATTTTCGCCAGAAGCACGCAGAAGTTCCCCATTTAAAAGAAATTCCTTCGCACTTCCACCCGTACTTTTCTGCCGATAATTTTTCCGTAAACCATGCAGCGCCACCGTCCTGCACACTACCGTCCGAGGCTTCGCGGACCATCGCTGAAGCAAAAAAAAAAACAGTCACAACGACCTTGTGACTTTCTCATACTCACTATAGCCCTATTACCCCGCCATGACATCGGGACACGATGATCAACCATATCACCAGAATCATGAAAACGCGTCCGCAGAACACAACAGCGCACACGCCGATGGCCAAAACGGACAAAATTCAGACTCTCAGCATGATGCCACTGACGACTTGGCGCTAGAAAATGCCATTGGCGACGCATTTAAGCAATTTGCCATGTTTGGTAATGATGGGCAGAATAATTCCGCCGAGAACGCACACAAGGAGACCGAAAACAGTGGGAACATCGTTGGCGATGGTGTAAGAGAAAAGGAACCCACGAGGGACGAATCAGTTGGTGTTGTCGGAGTTTCTGCGGGTCACTTTATGAGTCTGCCACCCAACCCACAAGGTCCGCAACACAGTCCACCAACACACACACAATCCAGCTTGGATAACGACCTAGAGCGTAGCTTATTCTCATCGCTATCACAGCCCGAATCGGGTTTGGAGAACCAAAGTCATCCTGGCGTGCCTGAGGCCCTAAATACCGCCGTCTCTCAACCGCCCGCCCCAGAAACCGACATTACCGCTGCCAAAGAAGTTACATCAAACCATCATACTTCCCAGACTCTCTCACCAACCAATTCCAGCAGTGCCATAGAAAGAGATACACATAATATTCATGCGCATCCATCGACTGAAACCCCACTCAGTATCACTGGTCCCAATGCGCCCGCACACACACCCCAACTTCCACGGAAAAATGAAGTTATCGATCGTCCTGGACCTGCAGCGGAATCTGAAAATTACCCGCTGGTAGATTCCCTGAACCATCCATGGGGACCACAAGGCTCTCTTTCGCTACCGCAAGAGACTACAGAGCCCAAAAAGCAAGCGCCCAGCTCCCCTCATGAAACTTCTCAACACCACACCGTAGACCCACCACAAATTACACGGTTGGGCTCGCCCGAACGACCATGCGCACCTACAGTTGACCATAGTGGATCTTATGAGAAGGGCGGTGACGATGACGACAACGATCTAGAAAATGCCATAGGGGATGCCTTCAAGAATCTTGTGCAAGACATGAATACCAGTCAACAAATTGCGTCTCTGGATAGGCTGGGGTCATCCCATTCGTCCCAGTCGGAAACCCATAGCGCCGAGAAGGAGGATCTCGACGATACTAATCTCGAAAATGCCATTGGTGAAGCGTTTAAGTCCTTAGCTCAAGACTTTGGCGCGCAAGGTAATGTCCCTGAATCGCATGCCCCAGAGTCCCATGGCCTGGACTCTCACGGTTCGGACTCGTCGCTGGAAAGTGATTTCACACATCAAGCGCCAGATTCGGGGAGGCCGAAAGTCCATCTTTCCCAAAGCTTTCCGGCAACTACAACACATAGTTATGAGCCTAAAAGTTCACTTGCAGAATCAAAAGATACGAAAGACTACCAGATGGCTATTGATATTGGCAACATAGTGCAAAGCGTTGTTCTGCAAATGGAAAACCCCGATTCCGAGTCCGCTTACATCCCGCCCGAACAGTCTACTATACCAAAAGAAGTGCTCCAAAACTTGGCATTCGAAATTAGTAATCAAGTTCTCATCCTGGAACTGGCCGGTCAACCTGACGACCAGAATGCCATAATTTCAACTGCCTCAGCCGATTCACTTATGGGACATTCCAAGGACGACTCATCTCAAGATTTGGATGCTGCTTTGAAAGCAGCTGTAGCAAATGCAGTCAAGAGCGCTTTCCCCGCAGGTAATTCAGATGTAACAATTCAAACTCAAGATTCTTCCGACAAGGAGCTGGATTTGGAGCAGTTGCAAATGAACGAAATTCTTCAAAATGCCTTCAATATGGCCATGAATAACCCCCAGGAACTTCTCACTTCCTTGGACGCAGCGGAAGAATTGACCTCACAACAACAACCGGAAAACAAGCAAACTCTGGCTTCGGCCGATGTTTTGGCTTCTGCTACAGCCCTTGCAGCTTTGTCATCAAAGCCGTATCCGAATCAAAGAGCTGATCCAAGCAGGTATCCTCAACCTGTTGCAAATAACCAAATTCCAGGAAACAATAAACCCCTAACCATTGCCGAGACTTTGGCTTTGCATCGTTCAAATATGAATAAACCCGCCCAACGAGATTATTCATCAATAGAATCACTAGAAGACTCAGTGAGTTCTGGTGTTAGTGGCGGATTATTACCCCCTGCTCAAAACCACCCACAGTTATCAACGATTCTATCATCGTTGTCGCAACACATTCAATCAGGCACACATTCGTCAAATTTGATGCTGGTCATTAGACAAATGACGAATGCTTTGATGCACAACAAAAAGTTCCCTGCAAGCTTCAGCAAGGCGGGACAAGAAATGATCAAAAGCATAAAAAACTCCCCTGATGAAAAGAGTTTTTTCATTGCGAGTTTTCAGAAGACCAAGCGCCTTATTCTCAGCATGGAGGGCGATGAAAATAAACAAAAGGCTCTGAACTTGATTTCTAATATATTGGAGTCCATAGATACACGGAAGCAGAAAACAACCTCAAGTGACGCGGTTGGAGGGTTTTCTGATCAGGAAATCGGAAAAGATTTGGAGGAGGATTTGGCACAATATTATGATGCGGCATTTTCCGCCATCACCAACTTGGATCTTCACCGCCTCCGTTTGGCGATCGCTGGAGTGAAACCAGAATTGGACTCTACAGAGTACAAATCCCGCGTCCGGGAAGGAAACAGAGAAAGAAAAAAGAAATGGAGAGAAGGGAATGCCGAAAGAAATAAGGATAATGATTTAAGGTGCCGAGTCCTCAAAAGAGCTGCTCTTAAATTTGGCGAAAGTTCTTCTGATGAAAAACTGGCATGGATAGAAAAAGAATACACCAAGAGGAGGAATCGCCGCATCACCAGACAGAAGAAAGACGAAGCGAGAACCGAGAGCCCACCACCCAGTGAGGAGCCTCCTTCGGAAGATCCCTTTCTTGTGAACAAGCTCACCGATTGCTTCAATGTCGTTTCCGAATGCGGCTTTGACGAGGATCCTAGGGCCGTTCTTTTGGCTATTTCCGCCGCAATTGCAGTTACAGCCTCTTCGTGCGCGGAAAGTTTGGGCGTTACAGATACCACGACCACCATTAATTCAATGACACTGGTTTTGAACTCCATATTTGAAGGAAGCATAAGGTCCGGTGGTTCGAGGAAGTTTGTGTTCCTAGTGAAACGCGAAGACCACCAATACACCACAAAACATGCACAAGAAATGTCCAAAGAAGAGCTTTTGCGAAAGATCGCAGCCCTACAGGCATTGCACCCGTCTTCGGGCCCTGAAATTTCTCCATCAATGTCTGCACTTGAAGCGTTGCGCCAATCACAGAAGAGACTAGGCCCCGCGGTATCGGTCCCGCAGCCCAAAAAGCAACGAACTGAAGATCTTAGGCGTGATGACCACCTAAGTACTTTAGGAGCGCCGGAAACTGATCATTTGAGGGACTCTTTGTCAACTGCAAATTCGTGGAATCCAGGAAGCAGCTTGAAAATGCCCATGTACAGAAAACCATCCTCCTCTGGTGCCCTTACAGACCCTGAACTCTTCAGGATGGAAACCCCAAGGAGAGAATTCGTGGAACCTATTCCTAAGATCGCGTCGCCGTTCATATCTAATAAGCTAGGGAATGACTCGAGTCTCTACGCGCGTCCAAGTGGGTTCAAGAAGAGCGGGGGTCTCCAAAGACCGGTGTTTTCCAAGCCCACTAACAAGTCAAAAGCGCTTGGATTTCCTACACTATACTCGACTTCATTTCGGCTGAACTAGGTCAATAGTATGTTCAATTCTTCATTTGTATTATTACAGAATTCGACTCGCAAAAGAGCCGACGACACTTCAAAATTATAGATATCAGATTGGATGGGTCTCTCTGAGCAACCAACCATAAGCCCTCTTCTCGCGCATGCGCAATAACTGCGATGCGTACTCCTTCCTCAATGAGGCATGAAAATCGTTTATCCAAGAGATTTCGAGCGGACTTAAGTACTTTTTGTCGATGAGTTTCAAGCAAAATGGAACCTTGGTCAAATACTTGAACCCGAGGTAGCTGTTGCCGTTACGAGTGTTGCCAAAGGAGGAACCACAATCAATGATCTGAAGTTCACTCTCTACACGGAAACCACACTCTCCGTCAATGTAGTAACCGGGTTCATCAGTGACAATGGCACCTTTTTTGAAGTAATCTTCTTTGCTCACACCTCCGGCGGTTGTCAGGATAAACAAAGGTGCTTCATGCACATTTCCAAAACTGCCCACACCGTGACCTGTACCGTGATTATAATCCAAACCTTCATTCCAGAGGGCTTGTCTCGCATAAGAGTCAAGAACGGTGCCGGTAGCTTTAGATCCAGCCGGAAATTTGGCCATGGCGATGGCCAAGTGACCCTTCAATACCAAGGTATAGTACTTGCGATATTCATCAGTCAAACCCTCCTTTCCAAACTTGTAGGTACGTGTAATATCAGTAGTTCCTTCGAGGTAGTGGCCGCCCGAGTCGATGAGATACGGGGTTTTTGGATCAATGATGGAATTCTCTTCTTTTGTGGGCGCGTAGTGGATAATTGCCGCATTCGGTCCCGTCGAGGAAATGGTTTCATAAGACAAGCCCTTGAAATGAGGAAGTTTGGAACGAAGAGCGTAGATTTTCTGGGCCGCCTCATATTCCAGCACCTTTTTCTTCTTGTGAATTAGCTGGTTCTCCAACCACGCCGAAAATACAATGAATGCTAGCGAGTCTTTGGTCTGTGCAACATTGGCATTGTGCAATTCCATTTGATTCTTGAAGAGTTTGGCAACAGAAACAATCGACAGGTAGATGGCGCTTTGCTTGGCAATGGAGTCGGGGATCGAGTTCAAGAGGGCATAGTTACAGGCACTTTTGTCCGGAACAATAATACGTACATCTGGATTTGTTACGATGGCCTCCAAGGAGCCCAAGTCTGTGTAAAAGGAGTCGTAGCTTTTCACCACGAGGCCACTTATTTCGGCGAGATGATCCTGAACATTGGCCAATTTCTGTTCGTTCGCATAGAGCCACACTTGGTCACGCGTGACCACCACATAACTGAAAAAAAAGGGCGAGAACGGAATATCCAAGTCGGCCCTCAAGTTGAGCAACCACCCAACGTCGTCCAAGGCGGTGACGATCAAATGGGATGCACCAAGACTACGCATCTGAACACGCATACGCGAGATCTTGGCGGAGCTTGTTTCTCCGGAGTATTCAATGGGCAAGGCGTACACTGGCTCCAAAGATCTGGGTGGCTTTTCGTGTCCCCAAACGGCATCAACAAAGTTCACCTCTATAATCGGGGAAAACTTGACACCACGCGCAGTCAGTGCCAGGGCAAGGTACTCTCCTGTTTGCAAGCTCAAGAGCTTTGGGTCACAAGAAATGACCGAGGAAAACTTACTTTCTGCGGCCTTTGAGAGTGCAAACTCTTGCCATGACGGATACCCCTTCATGCCCTGCTTGAGCAATCGCCAGAAGCGCGAGTCGAGCTGTTTTTCCGCCTGCAAAAAGTACCTACCGTCTGTAGATACGGCTGCTTCACCCAGCAACGCGTCAGCATCATCAAGAGTGATCACACAGAGGCCGGCGGACCCAGTAAACCCAGACAAGTATTCGCGCCTTTTATCAGCCAAAGCAGTCTCCTCCGATTGGTGCTCGTCTTCACTAGGAACGATATAGACGGCCACGCCGTGCGATCTCATCAATTCCCGGATTTTGGTAAGCTTTTCCCCTACCGAAAGAGAGCTTTTCACCTTATAGTCTGCAAATGGCAATTCAGGGAGAGCCTCGTGGTCTTCAGGTTGCTCTGTGGCAATGAGCGCCTCGAGTTGGGCGTCAATTTCTGTCAGAAGTTGTCCCGGAGACACTTGGGTGTCTTCAGAGTCCGAAATTGACGAAAGACATCTGAGTGGTGAGGAAAAAGTTTTGGCCAAGACAGAGCCCCAAGTGGGTTTGGGTTGTGCGTCTTTTGCGCCAGGAAGAAGCGGGGTTTTTTCCATTTTTTGGGGGTATTTTCTGTTTTGTTGGGTGGGAACCGTCAATAGGGCAGTCCTCTGGAGTTCTGTGGTTCGGGATACTCAAAACTTTGTGATATATATCAGCTACCAAGGTATGGGAATAATTGTTGTATGGTAAAAACGGATAAATGGTGCATGAGGCTCTCGGCCAGAGCCATTCCTACCCTATTGGGTCACATGATGCGGCCCAGATAGGAAAGGTGCGCTCAGGGGAGTGGCTCATTTTTTTTTCCGGAGCGGAATGCCGATAAGCACGTCGGAAATCGTACTGCACGTCGGTTAAATGAATTGTAACTTGGATTTAAAAATAAAAAAAAAAAAAAATAGAAAACACAATCATAATTTTCTTAGACAATTACGGAATATCGTGTCGCCTAATCTTGTCTGTGATACCCCTTGACTCTTATTGGGTACTGAAAGCTCCCAATCTTTTAGGAATTAATCTCTGAATTGAAAAACCGGTGGTAGATTACTGCCAGATTGAATGTTGATATTTAGCGTTAAGGATGACTTGCATATTAGTAAAATGAACGGACACGTGACCATCTTGTCGGTTGTCGAAAAGAGGGAAAACCTGAAATAAAGATTAGACTTTTCCCCCTTTAAGGAATCGACCCAGGATTCCCGGAGAATTTAGAGCCTCGAGCTATAGAATACCCCATATAAATACAATTACTAGAAAACACGACATTAATTATAATATTTGGGGTCGCAAGATAATAATGGATGAGATTCAGTATGGCGAAAGATGCCTCTTTTTACAAACATCACGAGTAACGAATCCCGCAACCATCGTAGTTGTTACTCATACTGGAATTAATGTTTGTGCGTGAGTCGTTTATCTTCAAACGTAAAATTCTGTAGTGTTCCAAAAAATGATGTCGTACTTTTTCAAAAGTAACTTCGTAATTGTTGTGCGATTCTTAGTGAAACATAATGTTTGACTGTCCGTGATGCATGAACAGACGGTTTATTTCGTACCCGAAAAAAAGTTATAAGACTAGAGAGAAAGCTATCAATTGTTATTTAAATGGTGAAAGTCTCAATTTCTCTCAATACACGCTTCTGTATGTGCTTCCATCTGTAATAATCTGCGCGCTCTACTCTGCGTCATGATCAATAATCTTATCACCAGACTGCTCACCCTGACCTATCACCATATCATTGACAACTGGGGTCTGTTGTATCGTTTCTGGAACAGATATTCTTTTATTTGTGAAATTCACAACATTTGAAAATAAGAGGCTCTGCTGGTGCGCACATAACTGGGATGGTCATATTTTGCATGGTGAGAAAGCGTAGGGTACTTTTTCTTTTTGTCCGATCATAGTCTGAGATGTTTGCGTTTTCTATGTTTTCGCAGAAGTAGGTGTATAGCTCGCTTTTCCTTTTCCCCAACAACCGAATAGCGAGTATGACTCGATAATTTAGCATATTACGCATGCACTGGGTAAGATTGGTGATATTTTCATGTGCTGCTTCACAAATTTTCCTGTTCTTGTTGTCCCTTTCGTAGTTTTCAAGAAGTTCTGTTGCTTTTATTTTTTTATCAATTCAGGATAATGACTTAAGATTTTTGATTTCGAAGGTAATGCAAAATCTTCAAGTTGTACTTTCTATTTTGATTTATGAGCAATTAAGAGAACGTGTATCAGCCTGGTGCTCTTCCATAAAACATTGGATATTCCCAGGATGTTTGATTTCAAGGACCATAATCTCGAGGGATACCTTTTGATATAGAGTGACTGAATTGGACTTCGGTTGTGTTTGGAAGTGTGCAATAGTTTTTTGAACAGTAAAATTGTATAATTGATTGGCGACTCAGAGAAATGCCGAAGTACAAGAGAAGATAGAGCGTAGATACGGAGCTGACGAGGGTATCGCTCAATGAGTTTTTGGACAGATAAATCAACAGTGATACCTCCTGGAAGTCAAGGCTTATTGGATAGAAGTGTTGCTTCCATGGCCCACAATATTACTTCGGAAGTTCCCAAAGCTGCAACATTACTCAATTGAACCTACCGCCTTATTTGTGTTTTTTCATATCGAAGTGGATCAATTGCGTATTAGAATTATCATTGAAGACAGTGAAAATGGAGAATTGTTCGCTCTAGTTTTCCTGAGCTTGCCGCAACTGTATAAAGCTGCTCCAAAATCCCCTTCTTAAGCGTAGAATTTCAGATGTTCACAAACATGTACGGGAGAGGAATACAACAGATTTCCTGAGAGTGACCAAGAATTCAATCTTCCCTCACTTGACCTTTCAAGTGTTCAAACACGGGCATAACCTTGTTAAAGTATGAGCTACCACGAGAGGAGGCTTGTAAACCGTTGTAATTATGCCCAAAATATGGACCAAATGAGAAACTCAACGATTCTATGGATGCAGGTATAGGATTTGCTTCTGTTTATGTCAGACGGGGAGTTCGTGAAGCTTTCAATAGTATCTCTCAGAAAAAAAAAAACATCGTGGATGTGGGATTGCGTCATTTGGGAAACTTGAGCTATACATGCTGTCAGAAATAGTTATAAATCTGCGAATTGTAAGAAGACGAAAGAAACAGGTAAGAAGGAAGATTGTAGGAAGATGTTGAATGAAGATTGTAGATTGAAACTTATTAAGTGGAAAAAGTAGTTAAAATAAGAATGGCTTTTCCAATAGTAGATGTGGAAAATGCCGGGGTTTATATATATTGCGGTTTCCGGGAACGCGGTACGCGTTTATGACACATGCCTATACAAACCTTGGAAGTATTTGTATTTTTCAAATTGTCTAGTCAAAGATATCCAAGATTCGCTTGATATCCTCTCGAAAGAGGGAGTGTTCGTATGTAACTGCTCCATTACCAGTTCCATACCCCTAGTACTGTAGGGTATCCATCAGTAAGGAGGTAACAAAAGAAAGCCAAACTAGGTTCAGTAGTTGGCAAGTTTAGTTTTGGTTGAATCTGCAAGCGTGGTGGACTCAGCAGGCGTGGTGAACTCAGCAGGCGTGGTGGACTCAGCAGGCGTGGTGGATTCTGCAGTCGTGGCTAAAGTCCTAAAAGAATATGCCTTGACAGGAATAATGAGTATCATATATCTTTTTGGGCATACCTCAAGAAGGGTTATATTGTGGAAATACTGTCAAAACTTCTTTTCATTTTCCACAGAAGTAGAACAAGCAAATAATAGGGCAAACGAGTTATTCGAAAGGTACTAATCACCGGAGACGGGAAAGTTTTCCTAAAATTGAGGGTCATTCCCACAGGGTCAGACAATGACACGATTCCGTACCAAAGAGGGCTACCCTGGAGAAAGTTATTTGTATTGTTCAGCTGATCCTTTTGCTTATATAATTCCATCCCTTAGTCATATTCCCGAACACTTTCCCGAAATCTTGGAAATTCTAGGTTAAGGGCCACACAATAAGACAGCAACTAAAATTGATGCTAACAAACAAACAAAACAAAAAAAAAAAAAAGAGCATCTTTCCCCGGAAGTGTTGCGAATTCTCACATTCGATCTTAGTGCCTACTACATATCACACGTTCCATTCGAGGAGACAATTGGAATATTCGCCGGAAAAACAAAACGTTGGTATTTTATCGAAAATGGAAACAAAGGATAAAAAGTTTAACGGACTCAAGTTTCAAATAGCTCAGTGTTTCAGTTGGCGCATCGACTTATGTCTTTCGAACCATATGCACTTTTTAAGGATGCTAGTTCCCAATACAAAGACGACCCGGTTTCCATATTCTATCGAAGATATATTAATGGGTTATTAAAGCTCCAAGGCCCACCTGATATTTCTTTGTGAGCATTTTGTGCTCCTCTGGTGGAAACACTGTCTACGAATCTTGAAGTAGTCGGTTTGGTATTCACCTCACCACTTTGCACATCCACCACTTTGCACATCCACCACTTTGCACATCCACCACTTTGAACTAATCCAAACATGAATTGAAAAATTCACAAATAAGTTCACCAAGGCTTACAAACGGATTTCTGAAAAGTTCACTTAATGGGTTCACGTTTCGAAAACTAAGGCATCATTTTAGCGAGGACTATAATAAATAGCACCCTGTTAGCAACAACATGAGTTGACTCCAAATGTACTAAACCCTAGATTTTGGGTACGAAGACGTTTCTGGGCCACATCGGAAGTACTACGGACAGTTCCTCCAATTAAAAGCCCAATGATAAGGAAACGGTCTACTTTCGAAGAATGAATTGTTGACATGTTGTCATGTTGTCAATCGCGATACCGACAGCTTTGAGTGATTTGTAAAGCCACAAACGGAAGAAACCAAACAACGGTTGTGCAATTTGCATATAAATGAAAAACAACTAATAATACATTGGCCCTTCCCTGTGTTTCCAACATACAATCGCTTCAGGTGATAAAGCGAATCCCCAGTCTTGAACAACCAATCACACCAGCTTCATCACTAAAACGGCACGCGACTATTTGTATAAGTATGCCCCAACCTGTTAGGTGTCACCGCATAAAGGTTAGTAAGAACCAGACTTAGGACACTTCGCACGGCGTTACGCTTAGGACATCTCCGAGTGCCGTGCGTGGAATTCTAAATCTACAATTCCGCTCAAAGTTTCACTTGTATGCGACTGTACTATGAAGTGAGGTCCCACACCCGAGTTTTTGCGTACACTTTTATTTTCCAGTTAAGTTTTAGTTTAGCACTTATATGATAACTTTATTATCATCAATTTAAAGAGGGTTTCTCCTCGAAACCTAACATGGAGCTCGTACATCAACCAGACCCAGGAGCTGCCCCCATATGGGTAAATCGTCCTCAAGTACGTTTCTCCCTTGGAGCTCTTATCGCAAGTGCTATTGGATTTGCTGTTGGATTCATCAACAGGACAGTCGAACTTTACCTCGACTCCAGATATTTTTCCGACCCTGCTTCCGACCACGCAACCCCAATCTATTTGGTTGTTAAAGTGTTCACAGCGTTTTCCATCATCTTAAGGGTGTTCTTCGGAATGGCTTCCTTTGTTGGTTTCCTCGTCCCAAGTGAAGCTCTCCAGCTGTTTCTTCAAAACCTTTCTCTCTCAGAGAATTTCAACTTGACCCTTTGACCTTCCGTTTCTCAGTTGATCTGCGGTTTGCTCGCTTCTCTTCAGCGCCTTCCGTCTCTTTTCACGTGTATATTTACATTGGTACACATTTTTTTTCTTCGTCGCTTCTCTCTTCAGAATCCTTTGAAAAAACATTCGCTTCTGTTGATCTAAGTTAGCAAAGTCCTCAGACCATCAGGTAGCCGACCTGATTGCAGCTGAACATATTGATGATACTGCCGTCGGTTTCCACTGCTTTGTTTTCGTTACACAGGGAGCAGACCGTTGCATATTTCGGATTTCACTTGTTCCTCTGAGCTTGCTGTGTCCCATTGTTTTGTTCACACTAGTTCCCCTGAGCTTGCTGTGTTCCATCTTGATTCTCCTCCGAAATTCATTGATTGTTCCGACAAAACCACTATTGCCGGCTACTTCCGCCTTGGCTTTCGGGCTCTTCCGATGCCAAAACCATTCTGCCGTCCTTCTCCTAGAGACCAGGTGGTTCCCTACTTGCTGGACGCATACCAAAAGCGTTGTTTCAGCCCAACTCTATAGTGATCTCACTAAACCCACCCACCCCGACCTGCCTTCCGATAACAGAGTATTCAACTCCACTGGTATTCTATACACTAAGGTGGTTGTGTATACCCGGCCTTCTTTCCTGCCAGCCCAATTCCGAGACCATTGGAGGCTAGCTGCGGAATTACATCATTACCAACTTCATTATTGGTTCTCCGATTATTACCTGCCATGGCCTCATTCTTGATTCTATCTCACACATGGTTAGTACTTGACCCCAACAAGTCCATTTGCCCCGCACTGTACTAATTCAGGGTGAACGAATTTATCGTTCTCTGCCATGACCGACCACTATCCGACTCAGAAAACGTCATTCTGATGTTCAATACCGTGAAGGGGAAGGATTGCATTGACTGTTCCAACTTCCAACATCCGCCTGATTAGTCCTTCAGTTCCGATCTAAGTACGCTCGACCCCAAAAACCTTTTAAGAGTGAATCCGTCCGCCAAATTACGAACTTTCTATGACGTCTACATTCAAAGACCATCGCACTTTCCCCATCAGCCTGTTCTGACTCCAGTTGGTTCTCTCGAACTATCAAATTACGCCCAGAAGGTTAGATTTATACATGACCATCTCTTTCAGTTACCAGTAAAGCGACTGGGGGGATATTAGGTGTCACCGAATAAAGGTTGGTGAGAACCAGCCTTAGGACACTTCGCACGGCGTTGCGCTTAGGACATCTCCGACTGCCATGCGTGGAATTCCAAATCTACAATTCCGCTCAGAGTTTCACTTGTGTGCGACTGTACTATAAAGTGAGGTCCGATACCCACTTTATTGCGTACACTTTTATTTCCCAGTCAAGTTTTAGTTTAGCACTTGTATAATACCTTTATTATCATCATTTTATAGAGGGTTCTCCTCGAAACCTAACACTACATCCCCTTCACAGTTCCAATGTCTCACCTCCCGCATCCTTCTCCTTGTGGGTTTTTTCATGCCTAGTCAAATTTTGCTTGACAGAAAAAGCTCGGCCACATTTAGCACACGAATACGGTTTTTCCCCTGTGTGGCTTCGCTGGTGGATTTTTAGCAAGCGTTGCAGGCGAAATTTCTTCTCACACTCGTCACACTCAAAAGGCTTCTCTTCTGTATGGGTTCTCATATGTGCCTTCAAGCGGCCGGGTCCAACATATGACTTTCCACACACGTTGCAGACATATAGGTCTGTGTCTCTATGAGTCTTTTTGTGGCTAATCAAAGTGCTGGCGTAAGCGAAACTTTTCTCACAAATGGTACAAACATAGTTCTTCTCTCCAGTATGTCTAGCCATATGATATTTCAAATTTCCTTTCTGAGAAAACGCTTGGCCACAAATCTGACAAATGTGAGGCTTCTCTCCTGTGTGTGTCTTTTTGTGTTGCAATAAGTTGTCCTTCCTGGCAAATTCTTGTTTGCAGAATGGGCATGTGAAGGCCTTTTGACCACTATGAGTTTTCGAATGCCTTTTTAACGAGCAAATCCGAGAGAATTCTCTTGCACATATATCACACTTGTATGGTTCGTCTGTTGTGTGGCGGTTCATGTGCAGTTTCAATTGAGAAGGATATCTGAATTGTTTGGTACAGCTCGAGCAAGTGAGTAGATAATTTACTTTTGTGGTATCGAAGGATTTATTCTCCGAGATGTCTTCGTTGTGAGAAAGTGTTCCAGTGCACAATCGAGTTTTAGCTTTGCTATTGGAATAGAGCCCATCTTCTTGGACATTTAACTCTGGCTCAGGACTGATCGGTTGGGTTTCAAAGTGTGATTCTTCGAAAGGGATTCCACTTGGAAATTGCTTAGATACACCCTCTGTGTCGTCTTCCAGCAGACGGTTGAGTGCAAAAGTAACATCTTGGGGGTTCTCCTTTGCCCCTCCCAATTGCGTAGGCCAAAACTTTTCTATATTTACTTGTAAGCTTCTTTCTGAAGGACACTTCATTGAAATGCCACTTTGTAGGTTCAGATCTTCAGACCAATTGGTATCACCTGAAGAAGAACATGTATGGGGAGTACCTGTTTGGCTTTCAGGATAAAGCTTAGCAATATCTTCCACTGATTTCATCGTCATAGTGCCTTTATCCCATTGCCACGAAACAAGATGATCGGTTCCTTGATTAATGAATGGACTCTCTGTATATTCAGGCAAGTGCAAGATCATTTTTGTGTCTCTAGCTGCAAAAACGGTTCCTCCAGAGTAAAATGGCTGCTTGGTTTGTTCAAAGATACGTTGGGAAAGCTTTTCTTCAATTAGTTCATTCACATCGTCATTCACAACGTCATTCAGATCGTCATTCAGATCGTCATTCACATCGCTATCCAGACCGTCATTCAGTGTGGTTGTGAAAGGTGTTAGTGGCAAGAACGTAGTACACTCAGCTGCTCTTCCTTTTGAGATTTTCTCCAAGCTCTTTAAATCGAAATCATTGTCATGAATGTTTTTTTCGGGATCTAGGCCCCTGGTATCATAGTCATACTGGATGGTTTCTTCTCCGACACCAAAAACACCGTAGTCATAAATATAGCCCGGGTCCAGGTTCTTCGGATCATCCACCAACCCTTCGGCATATAGATCTGGTGATTTGGCACCTTCACCCTTTTTGTGACTGTAAGTTTGGCACTTGGGCAGGGCCTGAACCTGGTAACTAGGATTACTGCCATACCCACTAATAGGGATATTTCTAGGAGGAGTCGAGGATTTGGCCAGACCCAAAAGATTTTTCTGGATAGAATGTTTGGGAGAATTTTCTTTCTGACTCGATTTCCAATCGTTGGATTGCTGGCTTGCAACATTGCAATCCTGAAAACCGTTCTGATTGGGATCTTCATGGGGACTCTCGCTTTTGTTTGCACCCACCACAATGGCTTTTTGAAAAGGATAATCCCCCTCGGATCTTCGTCTCTGTGGAAAATATTTAGGTGAAATTGTTTCATAGTCTAGGCCTGGTCGTTTTTGGGAACTAATTTCTTGTTGAAACGCGTCTTTCTCTGACTCGCCTCTTTGAGGTGCATCTTTTCTTTGCATGGTCTTGAATGTTCAAAACTCAATTCGGTTTTTTTTTTTTTTTTTTTTTTTACGGGGCCTCTTACTATTGTTCTTCTCTGTCATGAAAACAATTGAAGGAACCGGAAACTTATTATCAAGAAATGTGCCTTGGAAATAAAGATCGGCATATTTATATAATTATTGAACTGGCCGGGGAGAGGGTCTAACATTGTCCACCCCACAGGTACATTCGAATTTTCTTGGCAATGACCTTCATAGCTTTGAATACAGTAGGTAGGTCTTTTTTTTTCTTTTCTTTTGAAGCTGAAGTTTAATTTGCTCGGTCTCAATGCTGGTCGGGCTATTTTCTGGCCTTATATTATTAATTTGACTCCTTTTGTCAACAATTTAATGTCGCACATGATGCGTTTTTGGAACAATTGATATAGTTGAATGTACACACTCGTTGTTTGTGCCCTGATTCATGTCATAGATGTGCACTCTCTTATTTCACCAAGGTGTTTCATTTCTGAGTCGAAATGGTATTTCTGTTTGCTTACTGTCGAAGACAACCACGTAAACACATCTTTGTTACCGGGGTGTTTTTCAAAGCTGAATTTGTAGTACCCCCCCTGCGAGCCCCTGAATATTTTAGCGAGACTTTTTTTATGCCGTTCACAGAAATACCAGCCACCCCGAAAGGTGGAATTTTTCTCTGCACTGAAGGGCGGATTTGCCACCGCGATCTGTGTATACAAATTAGTCCACGGCACAAAGTACGGCAACGGCACAAAGTACGGCAACGGCAAATGATTCAAATGATATTATTTGACAGACCAGTTACTGAGAAGGTTCAAGGCTAAGATAAAACTAAAACTGAAGAAGATTCATTTGACGTTGTTCATGAATCTTTCTATTGGGCCCCAAGTGACTGATTTATAAAATAGTATCCATATTCCCGGTCAGACGACTTGCGCTGCCCGCGCGATGTTTGGATTTCCAAAGTAACAAGACACCCTAATCTTCTTTTTTATTGTCTGTTTCCTCTCTCGGTGGCTTCTTTAGTCAAAAATCATCACAATGAATCTACTTGTTATACAACCATGTGCCGTATTAGGACCCAATCAAGGAACCGGACAGGGTATGTATGCAGGATCCAATGTTTTTCTGAATGATGTATTTTTGAGCAGAATTTGCCCAAGGAAACTCCCTAAGACATTAAAGGCTCCCTTGGTGTGGAATAAAGAAGCATTGAGAGAATTCTTGTTCAAAACGAAAAAGAAAAAAAAAAAATAAAAAACATTGGTTAAAGTTTTTATTTTTATGAAAAATAGTGCATATTGTTCGTTATTGAAACTTTTAGAATGTCATTTCATCAGGACCTAAGTTGTTCTTTCTAAGTCTTGAAAGTATGTTGAAATACCCCTTCTTTAACAGTAGACAGGTAAATATTTTCAAATCCCCAAAAGTTTAGGGTGGTATTCGGCACATGTTTATGGGAGAAAGTAGTATAAATACAAGACGCGATACTTGCATAGAATCACGTGGTCTATTTTTTAAAATCTTCTTCGTATTAGAAAGCGTCCAAATTAGTCCCAGAGCACCTCAAATACAGACTTTGAAGTCCAAAAGTAAGGTCTGTACCTGATTTTAAACAATTAGTTAAGACTAGGAACTAAGCTCGTCATATGGTTGTCTTTACTTGTAGCAAACACATGTATGGTGTAAGATTAGTTTGGTTAGGCTTTGAGCTAAATTTATGTTCAAAAAGGTCCCATAGTATCTTCACGACACACAGGCTCAGTAAGAATTATGCTCCTTATTCTGCCTCTACCAGAAATTACGAATAAAAGTTAAATGAAATGTTAGGAGTTGGTCAGTATGGTAATGCTACGTCTTTAGTTATTACGAGCACCACAAAAAACACATGACAGTGTTATGGCATAGTACATAAGAATATGCATAGACATACCAATAGAGACTTAGAAGATTAAAGGGATAGTGTATTATAATTAAATGCATAGTAAGTCTTGTCATAATAAGAATAATGCTTAGCGCATATGATGAGACTACACAACAAGAGTTCTTTTTGCATACTGGCGTGGAGAAGCGGTTGATATATCACTAAATAATATTTTTTAATAATGTTTTTTCACCATAATTGTTTTTCACCATAATTGTTTTTCACCAAAATGTTTCGTCACAATAATATTTGTTAATTAATGACATGCGAATACTATGCACTGGTCGAGTTCAATTATCGCGTTATGCAATTATCGCGTTTTACATTGATGGTGTTTTAGTGTATGCTTTTTAAATTAAATAACCTTTGCGATATTTTCGTTGAAAGTTATTCCAAAAACTTATTCTATTTATTACAACAACTCCCCTTTTATTACGCCCTTCGGGAGTGCTTCAGGAGATGGCTAAATATAGGGTCAGGTAAAACCTTTCTTTTCACGATGCAATTGAGCGCTAAAATTCTATACAAAGGTAATTCGTTAAATTGACAAAGGATGCATTTCTGGCCGTTGACCAGGAATTTTGAACCCAATCACAAACATGCAACTTGAGTCACGACGGAAAGCAGAAGCGGAATAGGTTTAGTCTATATGTGAAAGTTATTACATCGTGCAAAACATAAGCTATCACTAACTTTTAGCATGTGCAACTTGTTTCAGTGAAAATAATTACAACTTAACGAATCGATTTCAAAAAGTCCACAACGTTTGAAAGGATATTTTGCATTGTTCTCGGTGGTCCATATTTCAGTGTGGAAGGATATTGTCGGAGTCGCGAAACTCCAAGCGCACTTTCAAATAAACCTCGTTGCAATAATTTTGGAACTATTTGAAACCATGCTACTTTGCCAAGTACTCTAAAAACTCGATTGAAAATTCTTCTTGAAGTATATTCCTCAGATATATACGGAACTATTTAAGCACAGTCAGTTAAAACGGAGAAGAGCAAGACCACAATTATATGCTAGATCTTCCAAGCCTTCAACCTCTTGCCAGTTGCAAAGCAACTCATTCAATCTAGTTTCTCTATGTACCTTGACTTTGCGATCTTGGAACGAATCCTTTGGATTTATTGTTTGATGATGATTTAACCCCGTGGGAACTCTAAAACGAATGTCATATGAATATTGGGGCGGTGTTTTGGACTGAATCTGAGGAGGTATTTGATAACAGGAGATTGTGACGAAACTAAAAGATTTTTCTAAACGCAGACAGTTGAAGGTCTAGTCCGGGGTCTAGCGAGAGTAGTAAATAGGGGCTAGAAGCTAGTGTAAATCCGAAGCAAAGAGAGAATCTTAGCCCGAGACTAGGAGAGAGTCTCAGTCTGAGGCCATGAGGTTACTTTGCAGTCAGGTCCTAGAGGTAATGAATTGTACAGAATTGTCGTCGTTTTGAATTTTCCTTACCATACATGAATGAGCCAGAAATGGCAGCGAAGAAATCGAGGAAGCAAACTTTCTCGAATTCAAAGAAATCGCCTTTGTCAACCACGTTTAACTCAATTATCTCATGATTGTCACCTAATTTGGATTAGCAGAATGACAGTAGCATATGTAATCGGTAATCTCACAGTATTAATAGAGAAGTTGAGTAAACGCCATTGGAAAGTGCCACGTATGGGGCCTTATTAGGCATTCCAAAAGCTTTTACACGAAACCAATCGTAGCAAATCTTAAACACAGCATCGCACTATTAGAGTGCCTTAATTGTGATGGAAGCCAAGGGGTTTCTAGCCAATCGGCTGTTCATGTTTTCCAGATAATAAAATGGAGCTCATTCAAACTAGTCCAAATGTACGCTTAAAAAAGTTTGGATCTTCCGACTGGAGTTCTGATTACAGGATGCCCATCCCATATTGGAGGAGGTTTTACCACCATAATTGTCTGTGAATAACCAGATCCCCTTATTCTGAATTAAGCTTACACGGGCGTGTGGCTCTGCTGTCGAATGAATAGTGAAGCGTAGTATTCGTGAATTGAAATGTGAGTGATTTCTTAAAAACAATATGCTTGCTCGAAATCAAAAATGTTCCTCTGGGAATTTTCGGGGAGACTGTTGTGGTAAACGCCCACTACCCATATAAAAAGGCAGTTTATCTTGGTTTGAATACTATTTTAAAGTCTTTTATGTGAGCTATCGCCACTCTTCAGATTTGAACGGAATAAAAATGTAACAACTCACAGTTCATTAGCGTATCCTAGTGCTGCAACTTGACATACAAGTTTTCAAGAATATACTTTAAAAGGCTACCTGGTAGGACTAAGATATTGCGAACCCATTTAAATGTACATCTAAGATTAGACACGACGCCACAATCACATGTCTAAGCTTCAAGTTGAAATATTGTAAGGGGAGGAGTGAATTTGAAAGATGGATTTAAGTTTTATATCTTCGATTCAAGTTTTTATACCAATCAAAATCTAGGTTAGTGGTTATGAAGGAAAGGAAAACAGGTAGACGTTTTCTCTGTTGTTGCAATCCACACTCAAGTCCAAAATGTTTTTAAAGGTCATTGTGCAATGACAACTCCAACGCTGAACCATGTACGGCCGCGGTGTGGTACCACAGCACTTAAACCCTATTAAAAACTCTTCTTGTATTCTTGTCAATTGTGTCATTTGGGGATTTGCCTAATCAATTCTGGGATAGCGAAAGTTTTTACGATGGTCATGTATTCTGTAGATGGTATGGGGTTAAACAGTTGTTTCTTAGGTCTCAAAACTATGTTTTTTCTTTGAAGATGATACGTCCACCTCCAAACCAGGCGTAATAGTCAGCATTAATATCTAGTCCAAACTTCTACTCAATTACACTCCCACCTTTCAATTTGGAGTTGTAAGAAACTGGTTGTGGCTCCCCTTTCCTCCTTGTCTTTTCTTTCGTTTTCTTAGATATTCGTTTTGATATTCCCTTTTGAATGGAATACACATACTTAAATCTGATATGTTGAACTTTAAGACTTTTTTGACTCAACGGAAACGAATACCCGACCTTTAAATTGGGGTGCTGGTTTCTTTCTTGGAGCTGTTGTCATATTTCGTCATGGGGCTTTATGTAGTATGGGTGAATGCCAAATATGTTGTGTTCAGGCATTGAAGTAAACCCATTAATGGGTGGAAACGACGAGGTGAAATGAGGTTTTCAAATGAGATGTTACAGACCTTGTTGAAATGGTCCTACGCAAAATGGTGTTCGTTGCCTGATTCACACTGAGGATGAAAGTGACAGATGGTGCATCCAGCACGGATGAAACTCTCCCTTATGAAATTTGCTTAATAAATTGATCGTCTAACAAATCCATAAACTATTCAGTTCCACATGACAACACACTTCAATAATACTGAATTTTATCTAGTACGTTTTTCATCTTCAGGCAAACAGTCTTGATTGAGATTTAAGAGTTCGCGAAAATTCAGTAGACATAATGCCTTTTGGCATGGATAGGGGTTTAATATAGGTCCTTTTGATTTGAGAGAGTCAATTTCGATAAAGATACATTGCATCAGTTTGTGTTAGGGACCTCATATCATTCGACTAACTCTTCATGTGACTCGTCTATGGTCTCGTCCCACATTAGTCATCCCTCTATTAGTAATCGTCTCTTATAGACACACCATATGGAAGCTATATAGACATGCAGCGAGATCAACTGGAGATGGCTACCTTTATTTATCATAACTGAAATACACAAGACATATTAAGTTATTAACCAGCCGGACTACCTAGAGCCTGACATGGAGGTCGTACCCGCTGAAATACACAAGACATATTAACCAGCCGGACTACCTAGATCATGACATTGATACCGGTTTACTTACAGTATATGTGCAAATAGCTCCAGATAAAATACAAAAAAAACGAAAAAAAAAACTGTATTAATAACCTATAAAAAAGAAAGTTTCCCCCGATGTGTAATATAACATGACATTTAGAGTTGTAATGTTAATTTGATTTCTCCTCTTTCACCGGGTGGAGTTTACGATGTTTGCGCAAATTGCGTGAGTGGCAAAATTTTTTGCCACATATATCACAAGTATATGGTCTGTTTCCTGAATGAGAAGCATTCTCATGAGCAGCCAATTTTCTGGCAGACCTGAACTCCAGTGGACATAGACGACATTTGTGATTCGGTCTTTCTTGTTTGGGTTTCACAGATGACAGTTTACTGGTAGGTGGCCCGAATTTCACCGTTTTCTGGGGTTTGGGTTGAAAAGTACTCGTTTTGATTGGAGCAAAATCGTTCCGCGAGGCCAGAGTGGAACTTGGGGAGGTTGGTCCAGAATCAAGAGACCTGGTTTGTACTCTCAGCAAAAGATTAATGCTTTTGACCTCGGTCAGAACATCAGAAGAGCTAGAATAGTTATCATCTGAAAGGCTGTAACTTGCATCATATGAAGGGTCTTGGCACTTTTTACCTTTTAAGACTAATTCCATTTCCTCGTGAAATATGCGCACTATCGTGTTGGAAATAATTTTTATTTTCATGGATGGCGAGATTTGCACCCATTGAAAACTCTTGGTGTACTCATCACTGAAATCAGGGGCCGTTACGGGCATGTTAAATTGAGTGTCGTGATGTTCAGGTAGAAATGTGTCGGGTAAGTCGCTTAAAGGACTTTCGCTGGAGCTTTTTAGTGAGACTTTTGGGGTCCGGCCGTCGAAGCGTTGATTCATGGCCTTAACTGGGACGTTTTGTACAGTTTGCTCAGGGACCAAAGGGCATTGGGTTGTATCATTTGCTTTCATGTCTGTTTCTATGATATTGTCTGAAAAACAGAGCTGCATTAATTCTTGTGCATAATTGGGTGTCTCTGTTTCTTCCGGGTAGATGGTGTCTATATCTTTACTTGCTTCTGTAAAGCACGAAGAGGGCAAAAGATCCATGTTGAAGCCACCGAAGCCCTTGTCGGATCCTGTGAGATCACTGTTGAGTGGGCCAGCTTTTAGATCTTGTCCATGGTGAAGCAGATTTGGCAAACACCTGGTACCTGAAAAGGTTGTGTTTTGAAGGTCTTTTGGCCGTAAACAGACGGCCTCGGGAGGGGTGTCAGATTCGAATGGAATTCGACTGGGCTCTTGGTCTCGTGTCTTCATAACTTTAAGAATGGTATCGGCTTCTGCATGATTATGCTCGGATGTATTACCAGGTGGTGTTCCCAGCCTGTCATCACGAAGCCAATTATTATACCCAAATTCCACCTGTACTGTTTCACCCAGTTCCAATATCCGGTTGAGTAATGGACCCTTTTCTCGTTTAATGCTCGCCTTTTGGCCTTCTTGGTGATTATATTCGTCTGGAATAATATCATAGCTTTCCTTCGGAAGCTCTTTGGACTGCGTCAGTAATTGTACATTGTGTGCATCGAAAATGGTCAGATGTCCGTAAAAAAAACCACCATACAGCTCATAACGACTTTTTTGTGTGTTTGGAGTATCCAAACCCAGTACATAATCCAAATACCCATTGTAAAGTGCCTTAGCAACATTATTTTGTCTAATCCGGCGGTATTTACAACGGCAAAAGCGTATCACCAAAACAAACATACCATAATCTCTTTTTCTGGAGGCTGCAGCACCCAGCCAATCAAAAGTATACGCGGGTTGCATAAAACAAGTGGTTATTGTTTGGAATAATTGCGTTTTGATTGGTTGCGTTATTTAATTCGTATTCAGTACAATAGTCAACACTTGGCTGATTGGAGTAAGCGGAGGTTTTGAGTTGCAATAAAAAATATCATTCCCGGATCTGCTTTTGCACAAGCGCTATTATACGTAAATTTTCGTGGCAAATTTGGAGGTCCCTTTCCCCAGAACAATAGGCCGAACGTCGACAAGTTTCCATATCATGACCTTGATCTATGAAGGACTAACGGGAAATATACACCTGCAGGAGAATCCATTTTTCTCGGGCTAGAGAAAAGTACTCGCGGGACTCACCGAGGGAAACGAAGACTAGAAACATCAGTGGTTACTACCACCGAATGCAATGTTTCAATTATTATTGTTACTGTGTATATGGACGTGGCCAGAAACACGTCCTTGTGTATCTTGCATCTCTTTCACAGTTCAAGCAAACATACATGTGCTTATGGCCTTTCAAAAATCTATGTATGCGTCAGAATTCCCTAAGAATATTCCTGAGTTTTCATGGCGTTGTATTGCGCAAAACATTAAGTTTATTAAAAGAGTAGTAGCATCTCAACTGCATACGAGGCGTGACACCCCGCCCGAAAATTACTTGTATGTATTCCGGTATAAGATCGTTATGGTTATCCTTTTAAAAAGAATACAACGAGTGGTCACTTAAAACTTTGTACCGGATTTTTTTTTTTCCTTCATTGACTGGTGAGTGTCATCAAATATATGACCATCCTATTAGGTGAACCCCAACGGAGTAGAAACCTCCAGAATTGATTCTAGATGATTTGAGACTCTTGCAAAAGGAGGGTCTGGCCCAAAACAGCGGCCAGGTGCTACGTTTCTTTTTTATCGGCAAGAAATTTAGAGAAAATTTTGTCGCTTTTTAAACAAACGCCGCACCTTTTCTTAAAATTGACGCATGGTCTTCAACAAAATGTCGCGTTCTCGGCCAAGCCTGTAGTACGACATTCCTGAAAACTAAACTGTGGTTAATCTTTAAAAAAAAAAAAAAAAAAAAGCACTTGCCGACTTGTTTTTACTGGCGTGTAAATTTTGCTGCTGTATTTGAAAATTCACTGAATAGTGTTTTTGTCGCTCTATTTTTTTCCGAAACACTCATCAATTTTTCTGGTTGTGGTTGACAAAAAGAATGTTCTTTAGTCGACTTCGAATGGTCTAGAATGAATTTCCCAAAGCAGTAATATGACCATGTCTATATACAATATTTCGCAGAAAATATGCACAAAGCTACATTGTGATTTATCCAGAATCTCGAATTTCTAGTACCGTATGCAAAACGTGCATGCATTATGTATGTAGCGCGTTATGAAAATACACCTTTTGATCCTTTATAAAATATCTTATTTTAGATCCCCATTGTTAATCGTCGTACCCAATTCTATAAACTCCCGCAGTTTCACGTGTGCCATTTTGAATATCCCTCCCCCCCAGGCGCCTGGCTGGCTCGGTACGGCACCCAACCAACCAACCAAAAAAATAAATTCATTGAAAGTTGCGCCTTCAGGATATACCTCCTCAGGATGTCTTGGGATGCCTCCACTCAGACTTCCCTTTAATTCAATACTTTGGAAAATTTTCTTGAAGCTTTAATATCCTCACCACGAAGTGTATATATGTTGTTGACTTAATTCCCCGCATCATGAATGGTCGACTTAGTCATCACTCTCTATAAGGCACATGGGTAGAATCTTCCCCACAAAGTTACGCAGCCCGTGGCCGATGTGCTCTTAACTTATTCAAACTAGATTTTGTCTTGCACATGAATCCCAAGAAAAGTTTAGCGGCCATGAGAGCCTGCGGGGATTTGCCTGCGGTTACCGGTAGGAGTTGTCATTTTCAAAGAGGGAAACATGCTTTTGTTTTTTGGGTTTGCCAAGTATTGTGGATGAATGAATTTGATTTATTTTATGGACCCGGCGTGTCCAACCCAGTACCTAGAATCAGAGGACTTGCTTTCCTAAGGAATATCGTCCACCAAGAGAAAACCAATTTTCGACTATTGCAATTCCGCTTGGGAAAATATTTGAAGTTGCCACCATAAAGATGTTGGCGCTATTCACATGCAGAGGATATGGTACCCCGCTCAAATGTAGAGCGGCCAACAAACATTACCACGAGTCGGGTTGATTTGAACGCGTCAGTACATGCCTAGTAAGTATGGAACGTGCCCAACAAATCCTTGGAAGTCACTCACATGAATCCACTGGAAAATAGTTGTTGGAGTCAGGCCAGAAGTCCGCCTCCGGCTAAGACAAACATATTTTTTGCCTAATTTGGATCTCGACCATATATTTCCAAAGCTATAGCCCTAGGTAATGGCACGAGGACATCGCAGGCAAATATCCTGATCTATTGGTTTCATGTCTACCCCACACTTGGTACCCCCTTTGTTGGCCGAAAAAATCCCATGGATCCCGAGTACGCCGGGAAGTGTCAAGTGGTAAAAAGAATCTTCTCCTTCGAAGTAAAGGGAGAAGCACACAAAAAGTATGATAGAGTCATATGCTATGAGTGGACTAAAAATGAATATACCCGAGGTCGAGTTAGCAGATATATATATGATTCTGCTTGTGTTTACGCAAATCTCGTTATGGTACATGAATCTAGTGTTTGTACAAATAAACTGGGAAATATTTTGCGGAGTCGTATCGGATGAAGTCTGAGTGTACTCAAAGGCACGGGGTGGTGATGTTTTGCTTTTACTGTAAATTAGTTACATTTAAAAGTGATTTTAAGTCAAACCCAAACTTGACCTGAAGGTATACGAGTGCGAGGGCAAAGAGGTCCACGACAATGCCTTCAAAACGAGGTTTTTGCCTCACCCAATAAGGTGTCTAGGTGGTTGTACGTCAGCGAACAGCATAAATGCCCCAGTTTCCGTAATACTTCATTCCGTTACAACTCGTGATACGCGAATGAATCCAACTGTTTGAGTGATAAAGTGGACAGGCTTAACCACGACTAACATCTTATAGGGGTTCGTATTTAGAGGTGCACATCAGTAGTGTTCTTCAATTGAGGTAGTCGATGAGGAAAAGATTAAATCCTGAGTTACAGAATGTAAGTTTTGTGAGAACATAGTATGCTGATAAATAGTATCGTGACAAACCAGTATGCTAACACACTGAGAAAATAAGGAGCTGAGACATTAAGGAGCCGAGAAACTAAAGCTTTGAGAAATTAAAGCTTTCAAAGCCCAAAGCATTGAGAATTTAAACTTTTTTAAGTATTAATCGAAGGATTCAGTATTTTATACCAGGGGCTGGTAACGATAGTGGACGTCCCTTAGTGTTAGAAATATATAATATTTTCTCATCAAAAACTTTCAGCACCGCATCGATCGCCGGAAGTCACTCCATACACACTGAAAGCTTTGCGAAACTAAAGCTTTGAAAAACTAAAGCTTTGAAAAACTAAAGCTTTGAAAAACTAAAGCTTTGCGAAACTAAAGCTTTGAAAAACTAAAGCTTTGAAAAACTAAAGCTTTGCGAAACTAAAGCTTTGCGAAACTAAAGCTTTGCGAAACTAAAGCTTTGCGAAACTAAAGCTTTGCGAAACTAAAGCTTTGCGAAACTAAAGCTTTGCGAAACTAAAGCTTTGCGAAACTAAAGCTTTGAAAAACTAAGGATCTGACAAAATAAGTTTCTGAGAGAGCACTATTCTGAGAGAATAACATTCTGAGAGAATAACATTCTGGAAAAATAATATGCTGAAGATATACAATTGTGGGAAATTATTATTCTGAGGAAATAGTATTCTGAGGAAATATTATGAGTAAAGACTAGTATTAGATACGTTTCGTGTCTCGACTACGTGATTCAAGGCGCAGGCTAGATAAGATAAATTTTCGGTATCGGACCACACATCGCCTCCTGCCTAAGTACTTCTGTAATGCACCTCTAATCAGTACATTGCCGATGGCCGTACTTGGACGCACGCCTTGAACCTGAAACGTCTCATTTCCTTTGTGTGCTACTCGCATCACCCTGCAGGATGCACCTTATATTACGTAGGCGAGTACCACTTTAACTCTTTCCGCTTTAGGCAATAATGCCTCAATCATCAACGTCTCAGGTTCGTCTACTATCCAGTCTCTTAAAAAAGTCTTCGTCACCTTCTTCGAAGGCTTATTCCGGGAAAATATAAATAGGCGCTCTTTCCCACGATAGAAAGAGCTTTAACTAGATCACTAAAATACACAATACCTTTTACCCAGCCAGACGGCTTGAACCTAACAACTTCGAAACAGTTTACGATCTTTCTCAATCACGTAAATAAGTGTTTTGTCTCCCTTTTAGACAGCGACAGCCATACAATGTCCTGAACATTCGACTACCTGGTTAAGAAAATTTGAAAGAGTATTATATCAGGGCTCCGAGATATATATCTAGGGTGGTCTTTTCTACCTAGTAGTATGGGGAGAGTGTATATATTGTTTAAGCCAAAATACCCCATTAATAAAAACATGTCAGTAATCAAGATCCTGACATTAGCTTTTGTAACAAATGATTGTGGGAATAGCTCACAAGCCAGTTATCATAAACATGGTCAGAGAGCAATAGAGTGGGATTTTATCGAGCAATGAATTATACATCCACCCTTATTTGAGCATAGAACCTAGTCGGACTTTCTTGGTTCTCTTGGGACTTGTGCCTCTTTAGCTTCAGCACCTACAACAGCTTGATCAATGTCTTTGTTCACATTCAAGTCTCCTCTAATACACTAAGACATGATGATTTTTCTGTCACTGACTATGTATCGCGCTTGTAGATGGATTACAAATCTGATATTCTGATGAGATTTTCTTTTTCACATATTCATCTTAATTCCAAATTGACTCAATTTAGTGGACAATTGTTGTGGTATTACCTGAGAGTTTTAGACCCAGACACCCCAAAGATTGATGACCCTGGCCTACGTCGAAGACAAGACGGCACGTGATGACTTTCTCACCTGCCAAGACGGGGTGACCCGAGTGAAATGCCCACTTTGGTGGTCATTCCTCATCGGACATTATGTCAGAGTCAGAGGTATTGCCCACAGCTACAAATCCCCAACCCTCCGGGCCTTCTTCTCTCAAGCCGAGCTTCTATACTTGGACGCTTGGTTTTCGATTGTGATGCCACTCCAGCAATCCAAACGAGGGATTGAAGCCACTATAGTGGAAATCACTTCGGAGGATCTCCACAAGCTGATCCAATCCGGAATCAAACGTGAGGACTTGGTGTACCCGTTTGGCCCTCAAACTTTGAACAGTGACCTTTTCAGGTCACATGCCAAAAAGGTACAGCTCGCCAACAACCAGGATTGCGTCTCTGACTCGGTCAGAGCCCTCAATCCGACGGCTGACTTCCCCAAGTTTTGGAAGGACTTGAAAAAGAAGATTTTTAAGGAATTCACTCATTTTTCAAACCTTCATACATTCTAACAACGTTTTGAGGTCATGAAAATCAAAGACCACCCAGTATGCACTTTCTCCAAGGTCCCCCTTGCACCAGGTCCCGATGTCATCTGTAAGCAGCGAATTGTCGCCCACTACTACGTCCACTGTCCTAGTACTCAATTCTTATGGTCTTCGGCCGGTGGACAACCAAACCTCCTGACCCGTGGATTAGGAAGATCGCAGGCCTGATCCCTACGTTGCCGCCGTTGGAAGGGGATTACTTACGATCTCAGGTAGAACTAGCTGAACAAAAATATGATAAGATGTATTGAGTGATACATAGAGACTAATTATTCCTTCTCTGTGGCCTGAAGCGCCCTCCGGCTCCATTAATCTCGCCACGGCGAAGGCCCCCAAATGACCCCATGTTTCCCCGTAAATACTTCTGCCAGATAACCGTTGGTGGATCTGACGTGCATAACATCACGCAAATTCCAACCACCTTCTGCCCATGAGGTTTTTCCCGGTACCACCACCATATGGTAACCGTTTCCTTATATAACTGTTATAACAATTCGAGTAAGTCAACTTTTCGATTTATATAATCTTTTAATCCATGCCAGTAAGAAAATTCACGAGTGTAAACTTTTAAATTGCAAGAAGTATTAAATATAAATTCAATATCCTGACTTAGATGTTGATTCTATTAACTCTTTTGGAAATTTCAATACTTTTTAATCTACCATTGGTAAGCGCCCTCGTACAGCATGTTAAACCTTACTGGTTACCCATCATTAAGAATTCTCGTTACAACTCCTAATCATGACTACCCGCTCCACTTTTGAGGGCTGAAACAAGGCCCACAAATGGTAAATTGGAAGCATTTTCAAGAAAAAAATATTGTAAAATTTTAAGGAAACTTAGCGAAAATTGCACATTCTGCCATAGTTTTTTAACACATTCACCACCAACTCTCTCGCGTCACCACCAGCTCTCTCGCGTCATATGGCTCAAACATTTTCCCTACACAACACACCGCGCATGATACTTACAAAAGAAGCCTCAGTATTCCTTCCTATTTTTTATTCATACTTGTCTTTAAAAATTTAGTGAACAACAAAAAAAAAAAAAAAGATAACTTGGATATTGCTGACGCGTGTATTTGAAAAGGTACAATTGTAATTGTAAGCCATTTCATCCAGCACCGCGTGATACCTTAATCTCGCACGGCCTGGTGCCACAAGAACTGACACAATGTCTGTGTTGAGCACAAAGCCCTTGCGGGGTTTAAGTCGCATGCATAAGCGCACTCCATGGATTATAAAAGGAAAGGCAACATCCCAGAAGAAATTCTTCCTCTTGTTTTTTTGAAAGCTGCTTACTACTGCGGATCCTTCGGTTTTTGAAGAGAAATTTCATCAAAGAAGTATGCGCTACGCGTCCTCACCGCGCCGCGCGCGCCGCACAGGTTGACGCCCATATCCAGTGCCGCGAGAAAAAAAAACCGTAAAGGAAAATAAAAAACACTCCCTTCCAAACTGATATTACCCGCCGCCGATTTCACCCAAATCACCCAAATCACCCAAACCACCCCAATATCCCAAACACATCCCTTTATACATCCAATTCAGCTGAAACATTCCCATACACCACCTCACACACACATACCATGGGCCGCCTTGTTGGACTCGAACTCCACAATTTCAAGTCGTACAAAGGGACCGCTAAAATCGGGTTCGGAGACGCGTCCTTCACCTCCATTATAGGCCCCAATGGTGCGGGAAAATCCAACATGATGGATGCAATATCGTTTGTTCTAGGCGTCCAGTCTTCCCACCTTCGCTCTCACAACCTAAAAGACCTCATCTATCGTGGGCGGATCGAAGGGGACACTAGCAAAGATTCCACCCCACATTTGGCGCCGAATTCTGCAGAAAAGTCTGCGTATGTGTGTGCAATCTACGAAAAGGACTCGGGAGAAACCCTCAAGCTCAAACGCGTTGTCAATGCAAACGGATCCTCGGATTATGTGCTTAACGACAAGAATGTCACAGCGTTACAATACTCCATGGCGCTCAGGGCGGAGAACATTTTGGTAAAGGCACGCAACTTCTTGGTATTCCAAGGAGACATCGAAAACGTGGCGTCCCAGTCCGCCAAAGACCTTTCAAAGTTAATCGAGACCATTAGTGGCTCCGGAGATTATGCCGCTGAGTATGAACAGCTCAAGGAAGATCAGGAACGCGCTCACGAAGTCGCCACCCAAGTCTTTTCCCGTAAACGGACCTTGAACTCAGAGTCCAAGCAGTACAAGGAACAGATGCGTGAGCGGGACTTGTTTGAGTCCAAGTTGACCGAGAAATACCGGCTCATTAAGATCCTCCACCTCTACCGGATCTTCCATAACCAAAAGCGCCATTATATGCTTGTGGCCGACTCCAGGCGCATCTCCGAAAAGCTTGACCAACTTAAAGAGTCCCATTCTGCTCAAGTCACAGCGCAAAAAGCAAATGTTGCCAATGTAGCTAACGTGACACTTGCACATAAAAAGCTAGAGTCCCAAAAACTCGAGAAGGCAACTGCTGCCGAGTCTCTTCGAAGAGCAATACTCCCAATTGCTTCGAGTAAGCGTTCCTTAGAAACCAGCATTTTCCTGGCAGACTCAAAAGTTCGGGATCTTCGTACTGACATAGAAAATCTTCAGGATTTAAGGGATTCTCAACAACAACAGTTGACCCATGCGGAATTCCAATTGGCCCAGTTCGAAAAAGAGGTTCAGGAATCCTCCGACCGCATCAATATACCCCCTGAAGGAGTTGTGGAATACGAACACTTGCACCAAACTTTCATGGCGAACTCCGGGTCCTCTATGTTGGAGAAACTTACTATGCTCAGTACCGACAGAGATTCCCTTTTGTCATCTCTCAAAAACAGTGCTGACCAGAAAAATGATGCCCTCTTGCGGATTGCTGACCTTGAAGCTGACATCCGTAACAACTACCAATCAAAACTCTCACAAGCAAACTCCCAGATCCATGATCTCATTGGTGAAAATGCATTGAAGACAAGGGCTAAAGATGAGTTGGCTCACAAGATCAAACAGTCCTCGTTCCAGGAGCTTGAATTGTCAACGAAGATCTCCCAGGTCTCTGCGCGCATAGATGAACTCTCTTCACAACAAAACGAGTCCAATAAGCAAAAGAAACTTCGTGATAACGTGTCAATGCTTCGCAATCTCGTAAAGGAAGGTTCCATAAAGGGCATTATGTACGAGCTTGTTCGCTCTTCCCAGCAAAAATACGATAACGCCCTTCAAACTGCGCTCGGGCGTAACTTCGATTCCATAGTGGTGGAAAGTACTGCTGTGGCTTATAAATGTATCGAGATCTTGAAAGAGCGTCGCGCTGGCACTGCTACTTTTATCCCATTGGATTCCGTGCTCACAGACCAGGTAAACTTGAACTACCTCAGATCTCTCGATGAAGGAGCTCGTCCTGCACTTGATATCGTGAAGTATGATGACCAGTCCCTCGAAAGAGCCGTTCAGTTTGCTTTAGGTAACACCATAATCGTGGATAATCTTGATATTGCGCGTGAGTTGAAATGGAATCTGTCTCACCACATAGACAATAAGATGGTAGCACTCGATGGCTCTGTCATCCATACTTCTGGTCTCATGTCAGGTGGCCAGCAATCCCAAAGCGCCGGAAACGCTTTGACTTGGAGCAAGCAAGAATGGCTGAGACTCAAGCGCGAAAGAGAGGAGCTCAATGACAGCCTTATCAAAGTCCAATCCGAAAAACCGAGTGCTTTTCATTTGAATGATATTCTAGATGAGATTCGCCATATCGACGAGGAGTTGCCGAAATTGCGCAGTAAGGTGGCTACTCTTGAGAGAGAAATCACTGAAAGAGCCCACGAAGTATCCTTTCAGAAAGAATGTATCATCGACATCGAAAAAAAACAAGCGATTACACAATCCTCTTTGGCAAACCTTGACCTTGCAATCGGGGAATTACAAAAGGAAATTGCTCAGCTTCAGGAAACAGTGTACTCAGATTTCTGCCGAAAGTACAATCTCGAAAGTATCAGCCAATATGAGTTTTTCTTGGGAACCGCAATGAGGGCTCGTGCAAGGAAGAGAGCAGAATTACAACGGGCTATTTCTGCATCAAGAAATCGGTTGTCATTCCAAATTGATAGCATTCATGATATCGAAGTCAGAATACAACGCTTGATCGCTTCCCGTCTGCAATTTGAGCAAGACTTGGACAAAATCAGCACTTTACTTCTGGAGCAAGCTCAAAAATTACAAGACTTTGAAAGTGAACTTAAAAGAATCTCTGAAGAAGCCGAGGGTCAGAAGTCATTCCTCGACACACTCATCAAGGAAAGCAAACAGCTTGAAGACGACATCAAAGAGCAAAAGCTGGAAATTAAAAGTCTCACCGAAGAACTAACAAACTCAAAGGAATTTCTTCTAAAGGTAGACACAGAAAGAATCAACATGCTCAAAAACTGCAAAATAGAAAGTGTTGATCTTCCTTTAGAGGAGGGCTTTTTGGAGTCAATTTCTTTCGACGACGACTATGAGAATGTGTCTGATAAGGCCTACCTGATTCACATTGACTACGGTTTACTTGAAATGAAACTTCAAGATAGCTTTTCGCCGAAAGTGGAGGCTAGTCTTAGTGTTCAGCTCGAGAATGTGCAAAAAGAGCTCGAAATTCTTACGCCAAATAGTAAGGCCATCGAGAGACTCAAAGAAGTGGATGAAAGAATTAAAGAGTTTGATCGTGAATTCACTCAAGCCAGGCAAGATGAAAAGCGTTCGACGGCAAAGTTCAACGAAATCAAGGCACTAAGAACCGAATGTTTCATGGCGGCGTTTAATCATATTGCGGACAACATCGACAGCGTGTATAAAGAGCTCACCAAATCAAACGCCTCTCCGCTTGGTGGTTCCGCATACCTAACATTAGAGGATGAAGATGAGCCTTACGCGGCGGGAATAAGGTATCATGCCATGCCTCCAATGAAGAGATTCCGCGACATGGAATTGCTTTCCGGTGGTGAAAAGACAATGGCGGCGTTGTCACTTTTGTTCGCCATTCATTCTTTCCAACCATCGCCATTCTTTGTCTTGGATGAAATTGATGCTGCTCTCGATAACCTGAATGTGGATAAAATAGCCAACTACATCAAGAGACACGCAGGTCCTGGGTTTCAATTCATTGTTATCTCGTTGAAAAGTACATTGTTTGAGAACTCCGATGCTCTAGTTGGAATCTACAGAGAACAGAGGGAAAATACCTCACGCACTATTTCTCTCGACTTAAGAAATTACAACGATGTTGCACTGGAGATCGAGGTTCAGCCCGAAGAACCTGCGTCTGCCTCTACTTAAAATGATCAACATGTCTGAGTCCAATCACGATAGAGATATTTGTGCGCGGTCATCCATCGTACAGGTGCGCTCGCGTTGATGCGCGATTTCGTCAGTGTCGAAGACGCGATGATCATCGGAGCCCAAACTCATGGTTTAAATGTTTCATAGAACGTTTTTTTCAAGCGCATGTCTTTCCAAGTATAATGGTGGTCGCTTTAACGCGAACCGTTCGGTGACCTCTATTCTCAAAAGAAAAACGAAAAGAGGAACGACCGATTTTACATCGCGTGACCATGTTCTTCATAAAGATATAGGTTCGCTCTTGGACGATGCCAAAATGAGCCTAGATCAAGTACACGTGCCCGAATATTTGGTTCACCAATTCCTCTTTATGAAGGATAGGGAACCGGTCCAGATATCCGGAGTTCCAATAGTTGCTCTTTCATCCGAAGGCGAGGGATTGGGACTAGTTGCCAGAAATGATTATGATAACAAGTGCGCTGACCCGAAAGCATATACAGTGGTGAAGCTACCGAAGGCAGTTCCTGGGGACATTGCGACTGTTTCGCTCAAAAGACATTACGAATACTACGCGGAGGCAGAAACTCTCAGTGTGGCAAGAGATCCCAAAAAGCTGGGTCGCAGAAACAATCGACTTGTAGTGTGTCCACACTTCGAACACTGTAGCGGATGCCAGCTACAGATGATTCCATATGAGGACCAGCTCACATTTAAACAGGATGTGATTAAAAGAGCATACAAGTATTTCCACCCCGAGCTCAAAACGGACGAAATTAATGGCTTTGGGGTTGTGGTAGATTCCCCCATGCAATTCTCTTACCGCACCAAGCTCACCCCACATACGTTCATTCCAAGGAAATTTGGTCCGGATTTTCTTCCAGCTCCTGTTGGTTTCAACCATGCCGTGTCGGGAAAACCTACAGTGGACATACACCAATGTTCAATTGCTACGAGGCCGATCAACTCTGTTCTTCCAGAACTCAAAAAGCAACTCAACGAAAGATTGGCCCATAAGTTAGAAACGAAGTCCAAGTCCAAGGTTCCTGCAGATTTCATACTCAGAGATAGTTTGAGAATCAATCATGCTACTGGGGAATTCACCAATGTATGTTTGACCAAGAGAAATAATATTGTGACAGAAAAGGTGAAGGATTTCGTTTTTCAATTCGAGGCTAATGAGTTCTTCCAAAACAACAGGTCCATTTTGCCGACGTTTATTGACTTCCTTAGCTTTCACTTGACCGACGTCCACTTTAAACACCTTGTCGACGCATATTGCGGGTCTGGATTTCTCGGGATTTCCTTGTCAAATATGCTTCCACAGGAAGGAAAAGTCTTTGGTATAGAGATTTCCCCAAAATCAATCGAATATGCAAAACACAATGCGGGAATCAACGGAATTCCAATGCCACTGAAGATAGAATTTGTATCGGGAAACTCGGATTCGATGTTTACCAATGAACAATTTCTCGAATCCGGCGTAAGCGGGGAAGATTGTGTTGTCCTAATGAACCCGTCGAGAAAGGGGTCTACGGAAATTTTTCTTAAGCAGTTGATGGAGTTCAAGCCAAGGGCTATTGTCTATGTCAGTTGTAATGTTTTTACCCAAGCCCGTGACTTGGCCTGGCTACAAACCTTCGCTGAGCGAAGGGGTGTCAGCTATAGGGTGAAAACGGTAACAGGCTTCGACTTCTATCCCCAAACCAAGCACGTGGAATCTGTGGCGGTGCTAGAACTTGAAGGGTAAAGCAAAATGGTGCACTTTCTCGTCTATTATTGTACAATATATCTATTTATTAGCTCACATTGTAGCGACCTTAGAACTCGGTCTCCTTGACTATCTCTTCAATGATGTCACTCATAGACTTAATACCCCATTCGATCCTCTTTCTTTGCTTTCTTCCAGTTATAAAATCACTCTTGCGAAGGTTACGAGCCATAAAGTGGCTGATTCCCTTAAGCAAACCAGGCTCATCCTTCGCCTTCAAGATGCGTTCGATCAATATCCGGTCGTCAAATTTTTGCTCGGACATTCCCTTGCGCCCCACAAGCCCGACACCAATAGAGTTGACTTGGGACTTTTTGGCAATCTGGTCAAGGTAAGTCACCAAGAGAATTTCCATGAAAAGCTTAATATCTGGGGAAGCCGAGACGAAATTAACCGTTCTCAAGATATGAAGAGCCAAGGAGCCTTCGGCAAAAAGATAGCCAAAGAGCCGTCCCAAATTCAATATCTTTTTGAGTTTATCGTCATCACTTTCAGAGTCGTCAAAGCCGGTGAACACATCATCTTCTTCGTCTTCGTCATCGTCATTACCATCGAAGCCCTTCACAAGATCCCAAAGCATGAACTGGAAAGTTTTCCTATAAGAGTGGGAGTCACAGAGTTTTGCGGCCAAGATCCCATAATATGGGTTCCAGGCGGGCTCTACCACTGCACAATGGACCACAATACGAGGGATTTCTCTTTCTTGCGCTTTTTTGAGCGCCAACTTGTCAAGTTTCGTGACCGCGTCAATGTAATCATTTGCCGACATGATCGAGATAAAGATGGCCCTTCTGATATCCGTGTTCATTCGCTGTGCCTTGGCCAACTCCAACCAGTTAGGTTCTGCGGTATCCAAAATATCGTTGACCATCTCGATGTTGGCGAGCGCCTGGTTCTGTTCGTCTACACCTTTCCATGCAGAACCCACAAGCCACCATTTACCCTTTGTTTCTACGTTCTTAATATCATCTAGCGAAACTTGGAGCGGGTCAGCGGATTTTCCTGAGGTAAACGTTCCCAAAAACTTCTTCAACCGGACGGTCAACTGGTGGCTGGCTTCGTTCTCCAACTTGAGTTTGTTGTTCTTCAAGGAAGCAATTGTATCTATCAAAAACTGCATCCGAGGGCTCACTTTGGATAGAGCAGATGCGCTTTTGTTTACCTGGAGCACAATCTCTTTCAACGCACTGGGGTCATCGGCACGCATCTGGTTACCGGAAGTACGAACGATCTTAAGCAAAAGCTCGGCGTTGGACTCCGAGAGGTCTTTGATAAGGTCGCGAATAATGTCATACAATAACTTAGAAGACACCAATTGGAACGTGTAGACGGAGGATAGAAGCGATGCGGTGTTAACGGCTTCTTTCGTCTTCAGGGGATCTACCCTACATGACTCGAATTTCTCCACAAGGGTCTGAATGAAATGTGCACCAAAGTCCACTCCCTGAACACGATATATGGCGACGATTAATGCAGAATGTAGGTAGACAAATGTATCTAGCAACCGACCTTGTTGGATGACACTATTCATCACTATGGAAGTGATGTTCTCATTGACAGCTTGTCTTGGGTTGGAGAGAAAGAGACCGTTGATTTCGTTCGCAATCGATCCAATATTTGCCTCAGAGAGCTTATTAATTGGACCTTTGATGGACTTTTGGAGCGCAAGAATCTCGGCGGAGATTCCAGAATTTTCGAGAGCAAGTTTGCGGCGCATAGCTGGAGGAATATACTTTGTTGGCTCCGACTCGGCGTTAGATTTCACATTGTCATTGTCTTGTCCCACTACAGGAGCCACAAACGGATTTTCCTTCTTACTTGGGCCATCATCGCTGTCTCCCGAGTAGTCATCAGAGTAATCGTCAAAATCATCAGCCAGGCCACCATCTTCACTCACATTATCGAGGTCGTTCTCTTTGTCATTCTCATCAGAAAAGTCGAGGTCCAATCCATCAAGAAGACCTCCAACAACATCGTCGTCATCAAGCTTGGTAAGCTTGGATTTTTTTCCATCTTTGAGTCCAAGTTTTTTCGCGTAGTATTCGATATCCCTGTCGATGTTATCGTCATTGAAACTGGCTTCAATGACTTTCTCCTTGGATTCTTTTGTTTTCTTTTTGGACAGAGATGAACTATTAATTAGTGCGTTCTTTTTGGCCTCCTTCAAAGCCTTGAGTTGTGCCAAAGGGTCCTGAACATCACCTTCATCTTCGTCTTCTAGATCGCTGCCAAAGTCACTATCAAAGCCATCACCCGAGAAATCATTTTCCAGCTCCGAATCTTCGGGAAAGTCCTCCTCGGTATGTCTGCTTTTCTGTCCATTGTTTTTGTCCTGCTTCTTTTTTTTAAGCTTTTCAAGTACACTCATTGGGTCTTCGTCTTCATCTTCAGAGCCCTCTGCCTCATCAAAGTCATCTTCATCGAAATCATCCTCATTCAGGTCGTTTTCAAGATCATCTTCCTTCACTATACGAATACCCAGGTTTGAGGTAGAGCTGTTTATGGTTTGGTCTATTTCATCCTCGGAAAACCCGCCGAAATCGTCCTCTGCTGCCGACAAATCGTCTCCGGTTTCAAGATCTGATTCATGAACAATCTTCAACTCGGGCTCTTTGGCTGTATTTTTTTTCGCTTTCAAAGCCTTCAAAGCCGCAATTGGGTCATCCTCGTAGTCGTCGGGGAGTGTCTTGCCATTCAGTTTCAGGCCAGAGAATTTCTCTAAATCTTGACGGGAAGAATTTCCATTTTTGGAGTTCCGCTGCTGGTTTTGTGCATGAATTCCTAGTGGTTGCTTCAGGTGCTTTTGTTTCTTTAACTGACGTTCTTCTTTCCTCTTGTCTTTACGTGAAACAGGCTTTCCGTGACTCTTCCGTTTCCTGGCAAACCTGGTATCTTTACCATACTCGCCACTTTCTTCTTTCGACCGAATCTGGTCTAGAACCAGGCCGGGCATACGAATCCCATGACGTTCTTCGGGGCGTGCCATAATTCACAAACTTGGGAAGCTCGATATTTTGTCTGGGTGACGCTATCGAAATGTGTCTGATTGATAATGTGACGGGTATCTCGATGAGGACCGGTATAGAAGCCTTGAGAGATGAGGCGAGCGCGGAGAAAAGAACATCTAAATTCTTGAGGATTGTCTTCTTTTTTTTTTTGGCTTGGTCATTTAATTGTAAACACACTCAAGAATTCAGGTTATTTCTTTCAAATGAAACCTTTTCTAATCTTCAAGAAATCTTTTTTTTCTGGAAACTTTAATAGCTCATGATAAAACGTGGTTCAAACGTTGCCTTTATTTGGTAATTATCCAAATTGTGAGTCGCGCTTGGCCCGCCGGTGAATTTTGCACCCGATGCGGGATCCAATGTGGCCACTGGCCTCAAAGTCCAGCGCACCCAAATTTGGGACATGCGGAAATCCTTATCCGAAGAGGTTTAAAATTCCAGGAAAACCACATTCGCAGTGCCCTTTCAGCTTTTGCCTCCAAAATCAGATTTGTCTCCGATATTTTACCCGTTGAAGTACATGGGGTAGGTATCCGCATGAGACAGGAGTCAACTTGAAGATAGAAACCTGTACATCCGGGGTTTCTAGGGCTGACTACAGTCCCACAGTAGGAAAGCGGTCTTTTGAAGCTGGCCCCAGTGAGCAAAACCCGCAAACAGTTCTTCATTCTTTGGCTTAGTGTTTGATTGTGTTTTGATCACAAACCCGTCTTATTTGTGGGCCATAGTGGATGTTAATACCCTTGAAATATTTTTTAAAAAAAAAATTGATAATTCCCTGAAGAAAAAGGATTCAATTGTTTGGATTGGTTTTTCAAAAATTTGGCGCCGTCACCTTTTTACAACCACAAGCTTGGCCCTATTTCCCACAAACCCGCCCACTTGGGGCCGCGGTAAAGAATTAACTAATCATAATGAACCCCACAATGAAAAAAAAAAAAAAAACATAACGGGTGGCTAGGATGGGCGAGTGGCGGTATTCATCTTACTGTTAGGGGATTAATCGAATTTGATTAGGAACATTCCAAGGGTTCTCGGTATTACCCAGGTTGTTGTCTCGGCAGTAGGCAGCAAAACATGTGCATAGATTTTATCGGCACCGCGCGGAGGACCCGAGCAAGAAAACAGGCCGCATCAGCCCGTGCAGCAGGACCCTCGGCGCCACCAAACATGCCTCAAAAGGATCCCCGGCCCCAGTGCGATTCGCATAACCAGGCATACGGATCCATCTTTTGAAACACCCGAATCATAACACCCAATACATACAACTGAAGACAAGCACACCAAAATGAGCAGATTTAAGGTTGAACTCTGGGGTATAAAGATTGACCTCAAGCTCTTGGGCGATGTGTTTTTTCTCACCGGCGCAGGTCTCTCTATGTACTACATGGTGCGCCACCTTTTGAATGAGTCCTCGGAAGGATCTGTGCGTACCAAGGAAAGCAAGAAGAACAGCAGTAATGTGTTGAAGCGTATCCAGTCACACACCCCGAAGTTAAAAACTGTGCATTTGAATGAGTATGAGAAACTGCTCCTCAACTGTCTTGTACTTCCAGAAGACTTGTCGGTGTCTTTCAACGACATCGGTGGTATGCAAGATATCATAGACGAACTCCATGAGGCAGTCATCTTACCACTCACAGAGCCCGAGCTCTTTGCTGCCCATCTGACGCTCATCCAGTCACCCAAGGGTGTGCTCTTTTATGGGCCTCCAGGATGCGGCAAGACCATGATGGCAAAGGCCATTGCCAAGGAAAGTGGCGCGTTTTTCTTGCTGATTCGTATGCTGACAATTATGGATAAGTGGTATGGTGAGTCTAATAAAATTGTCGACGCCATCTTTTCTTTGGCCAACAAGTTGCAGCCATGTATAATTTTCATCGATGAGATCGACTCGTTTTTGCGTGATCGGTCCTCGTCTGACCACGAGGTAAGCTCCATGCTTAAGGCGGAGTTCATGACCCTCTGGGATGGACTTGTGTCTAATGGGCAGATTATGGTCATGGGTGCCACTAACCGTCAAAGTGATATTGACCTGGCCTTCATGAGAAGATTGCCAAAGCGTTTTGCGATCGGCAAGCCGGACGCCTCTCAGCGGAAATCTATCCTTGAAAAAATCCTCCGTGACGCCAAACTTGATGAGCACGACTTTGACTTGAACACCGTGGTGATCAATACAGAGGGCTTTAGTGGTTCTGAGCTCAGGGAGTTAAGTAGGGAGGCTGCGTTAAAATCCATGAAGGAGTACATCCGGAACAATTACAAAAACGGAAAGAAGCTTCATGGCGAGCCGAATTCTGAAAGCGTGCGTCCTTTGCGCACAAGAGACTTTTTGGGAGACTCTGCGTTTATCTCCACGCCGTTGGTTGATTGAACCACACCCCCTGGTATGATGGGTCTGGTTTACTGGGGTACAATTTGACCATTCCCGTCTGATTTGGTTGTGAGCTGCAATACAAGTGAAGACGTTTAATGAGACCATTCCGGTTCCGAGTTAAAATTGGCGATGATTCAATTAGAAGGCTTTTTTTCCCATTGGGCTCAAATCTTGACGAAGTCTGGCATTTTAGTGCCTGCTGTATTAATGTCTTTAAATTAGGTTCTTTTCGCGGTGTGTTGTTTGTTTGGATTTATTTCAGGGCGAAAGTTGAACCTGATCCACGACATTTAGGGGGGGCAACACATTCGAGATTCGGTATATACATGGAAACTGTCCATGTTTTATGTCTGATTCCAAATGGTCTGTAATTAGGGATGCCTGTTAATGGTGTTTGTTTCCTAGACCTGAAAGGGATATTTTACGTTTTGTACTAAAGTTCAAGAGGGATTTGTGGCACTCCACCAGCAGAGCAGAATTTTACACTCCAATGACGGAAATTTTTTTGACGCAATTTGGGATTTGACCCTGTGAGGTCTTAACAAACGAGCGCCTCTTTGCTCGTGGAAATCGCTGAAATCATCAACCCAATCGTTGTTGCCTTGAGTGTGATGAAAAGTCACGTGAACGTGTACTGTCACATCACCACGATTTCCAATAAACCGCCAGGGATCTCATATACATGTGCGTATATCCAAAATAATACAATCCCCAGCAAGTAGACCTGATAGACATTTAGTCTTTTTTTTTTGTTTTTAACTGAATTATCGATTCCGGGTGTTCAACCATCTATTCTTTGCTAACATCTTGCCCCCCTTTTGAAGCAAGAGGGAACTTACCCGCGACGGCGTGCGCGGCACATTTTTGTATTTAAGCAAAGGGCGAAATCTCGAAAAAGTTCAACCTCCTAACACTTTTCTTTCTTGCAACGGAAATCCCAAAAGATGCGTTTCCCAGAAATAATCAGGGCGCCGTCTTCATTTGTGCCATCATAGATAAAAATGGTGACGCCAGTGCAGGCGTGATCCCTGTTTGTTTGGTTTTCCCCTCAATTAGAAATTTGAAAACTATTGCATGTTGAATTTTTCGATGTTCCTTTTGAAACAAAATTGTAGCAGACATTGGCCTCTTCGAAGATCCTCATACCGATCCAAATGGTGTGATGATTCAAAGCGAAGCCTAGAATAGAACCACGGCTGGATTTAGCAGCTGCTCTTAAATGTGCCATCAAGAAAATCCGGTACGCTATGGGAGCAGTGCTGGTGGCTCTGTCGCCGGTGACAATCCAAGTGGGACACTTTATTGTAGATTTTATGTTGAGGCATAGCTTATTTTACGGGATAATAATATTGTGTAGCAGCGGTAAGATTGGACCCACAAAGATATCCCTTTTGCACTGTTGAGGAGAAATGACCACAGCGAACTGAAAAATTACGTGTCCACGGAGAGTTCTCAATTTTTAAAGTCTCTTATACATGCAATGAGCTTCTATCACCATCGGAAGACGTAGTTTTATAATGGCCCTTTTTTTAAAAAAAAAATAATAATAACATATGAAATTTGCTCAATCACAGAATCCCGCCAAGAGTCGTCGAAACAGTAAAAGATTCGGATTTTCCAATGTTTTGTCTTTGTTTCCAAACTAGCGAATATTGTCAATCCTTGACCTCCGGATATTGTAGTGGTTCTTCAAGCCGAGGACCTACAAGCTCGCTGTGACCGACGTGGGCAATGTAAAATTTAATTTGCAATACATGCCAAATTGGCGGAGAACCCGTTGGAACTTGGCAAATATGGATTTCTGGGGAACCGAAACGACGTCAAAGGTTCATCCCTGGGGATTTATCCGGCCTTTACTATAATATTGACGAGGTTGGTTCAAGGAAAGTCTACCACCGATGGCATCATTAGTTGTGGTAATAAAGCATCATTAGTTGTGGTAGTAAAGCATCATTAGTAATAATAAAGCATCGTTCGTCGTGGCAATAAGGCACCATCATCAATAGAATAGCCACTGGTAAGAAAAAGAACGTTAAGCACACACCTTTTCTAAGATATTTACATGCCTGATCAGGCGGAAGCAGAACGCACGCATTTGAATATGGAGATATATAACCACACCTTCGGTCCAACACGGCTTTGCGCGAGGTCACCAGTTAATGGGAGAAGGCTTTTACGGGAAAGAATTTCCATGGGTATGTCGATATTGTTAAGTGCAAGAGTAAATGAAATTTCTACCATATATACAAAATTAGTACAGAAAAAAGTTTACCAATTACTTGTGTTGGAATCCACCGGACTCATGTAATTAGACGAGATTGTTGAGTTGATACCCCCGTACACCAAGGCACGTTGTCAGTTTGGACCCCGGCGAAATATCCTCCAACGGCATATTTTTTCAAACTTCTTTTCAAAAAGGTTTGGTGTGAACGATCAAATCCAGACATCCCTAAGCTTAGAAAACTAATCCATCTATTCTTGTTTGTTTCCTGCTGGGGGTTCCACCGGTGGCTGCGCGAGAGTATTAAATGAGCGCTACTGGGTGCTGGCTGTTTGGTGTTATTGTCTTAGATAAATGAACTTTAAGTAAGGTGACAACATTTTCAAACAGTGTTTCTATGATCTTTGTTGATAGAATCAACAGCGACTTGAAAAACTGTTCAAGTCCATGACCAGACCGTCAAATTACACACCACACACGAAAAAACTAAAGTGCAAAAAGTATCTGCCAAATGAGCAGAGTCCAAAAACACCCGATACAGTGTACTTGGCTTAATCAATAACAATTGTTTCCAGGGACTCAGTGGAATCTTTGCGAGAAACAAGACTTGATTTGTTTCTAAAAAAGAAAATGACAAGAAAAGGACCACCTGCCAAAGTTTGGAGTTCCTGGCAAGAAACGAAGAGGGCAGAATGATCCCCATGTAAGCGTGAATCGGCCACTGAATATTTATCAAGTATAAACATGTGATGAAGTCAAGTTTTGTTACATGAACGTATGCTTGTAGGAACTTCAATATCTTTATCGAATTCTATGGATTTTTTATGATTTTTTGGTGTCATTGCACTCAATACATTTCGTTAATTCATAACACGTGAAATATTACACTTGTTTCGTGTGGAAACGTATACTATATTATTGTAGTATTTACACTAAAAACTGTCTAACTGGATACAATAAAAAAATTCGAATATTTATCCACTTAGTCAGAATATCCAGATGAGCAAACTCTGGGACGTTTTCGTTTTTTTTTTTTCATTTATTATAAAAAAAAAAAATAAAAATAAAAATAAAAGATTTTTGCCAAATATTCGCTTTCCCATATTTTTAAAACATCATTTCTTTGCGCACTCAATTTGTAAATGGATAAGATTTTCGCCTGACATAAAGGAACATTGACCTTCTTTTGCACAAAGGAACAGTCCATGGATAAATATTCAGTTTAAGGAATTCTTTATCAACAATGACATTCCAGAGGAGAAAAGAATGAGAAGAGAGTTATTTTTTGGTTGTTTTTGGTTGTTTTTTGGTTTACTTTGTTTGAAAAATGGACCGTCCTGCATACCGTACACGGGATCGGCAATGGAGAAATAACTGGACTAGAAAAGGCGACATAAATTATTACCTACTCGTGGTATATGTCACCTGAAACTCATGTGAGCTTTCATAAAACTTCCTTGCATTCATATAAATTATAGAATCATACACTCAAAAGGATCTAACCAAAAAATGTATATACCATTTTTAGTCACATTATTCTATGGTTTGCTATTCAGAACTGTAAACTTCTTTGGTGAGTGCGAATAATTCATTCCATGGATTATATCCAATTAACCAATCACCCATTTAGCATGATATCCAGTTGTCCAGTTTTACTGGACGGAAGGTCTGACGAAAACGTTACAGGCGAACTTTACAACAACACCAAAAACCAAAAAGAATAAAAAAAAAAAAGCTATATTTGCGTCCTCGACTAAACCACGGTCTTCCCATTGTTTTTGTCCAAGTCAAAATAAACTAATCAATGAAGATTTTCTTCTCGGCCCTGATATCCCTCTGGCCCTGGGCGTCCCCCCAAAATTCCGATACACTCTCGCAACTACTTTATTTCGCTTAGCCGTGAAAAAAATTCTTCACTCAAGAATATAAATTGAAGTCGTTCCCAAAAGTCGTTCCCAAGCCTTAGCGCCCTTGGTCCCTTTTGAACACGCCAGGGTTGGCTTGTAGCGAGAGCTTAACCATGCAAGCATAGGCTAGTGATTGTTCACAAATATCGAATACATTTTTGATAGTTCTTCAAGTTAGCCGTTTCCTAAGACCCACAAGACAAAATCCACAAGAAAAAAGCCACAAGACAAAAGCCACATCCATCTTTTCGTTAAATTTGGAAATAAAGTTCAAAATATTATTGGCTTTTATCTTCCCTTTGCAGCAACCATCCACCGCGCATGGTCGCCCCCACCCCATACATAAACGAACTCTACATAGCCCGCACTTTCTCCATCACCATTTCGCTACTTCTAAGCATCCCCAATACCAAAGTGGCGTGCTATTTTTTTGGACGTGCTATTTTTTTGGACGTGCTATTTTTTTGGACGTGCTATTTTTTGGACGTGCTATTTTTTTTGGGCATAGAAGCTTTGTGAGCAGGCGCAGTCAAGTTTCTAAGAATATCCGCCAGATTCTCTCCCAACGTAGCCAAAAGTGACCAGGCCCCCCCATGCTTCCGCGATTTGCCACCCCAAAATTGCCCTTTTCTCGGCATATGTGCCAACCCCGGATTCCTCCGTTAGCGGGTAGATTCTCTGCCACCAGATTGGTGTCGGATGTGCAGAAATTAAAGACGGAAACAGGAGTGAATGGCCTTGAGGACCTGGCTCAATTGACAGGCGTCATCGATTACCTGAAACTGAAAGAGGTGCTTGTGTTTTTCGATAACTTGTACCCAAGATGGCTTGCGAAATTGGCCTACACCAAAGTGGTGGGCTACTTCATCAACAAGCTCGATCTGCGCAAATACGACAGCAAAATGCGTGACCTGGTGATTGGACTAGTGGATAACAACGCCATGTCGCTCCCCGCCGGGGCCAAGTGCGAGAGTTTTGTACCGCTAAAGCGTGATGGTGGCGCGTTTGTCAAGTTCTTGGTACCGCCAAACTCCAGCACAAAGGATCTCATGGCCAATATCGAAAAAAACATTGCTGCCTTGGAGTCAAGCAACTCCTGGCTATCGTACTGGGGCGCCTTCCGCCGCTTGCCCACGGCCCTGCAAGTGCTCGGGACCCCGTGGATCGAGGACTTGAGCCGGTTTCCGTTCCGGAAGTTAAAGGTCATTTTCGAGGGTGATCCCCTTACTGAAGAACAGTTGTATCTTCTTTTCAGGAGGTACGGCCTCATTGTTGACATTGTGCCTGCTTCCAGCACCACGCCATATGCCACGCTCTTGTTTAACTCCACCGACTCGTGCGTGAGGGCCAAGAACTGCGTCACTGGTTTGTGCCTCAATAATGGCAAAACTACCTTACACTTACAGTACATTCCCGTTTTGCGCGTCAACCACATCACTGCATTCATCTCAAACCACCAGAAAATTGCTATCCCCGTGATTTTCGCCGTGCTCGCCACCATCGCTGTGTTGATTTTCGAGCCCATTCGCGAGTACTTCATCCTGATGAAAATCAGGCACTACTATTCGTGGGACGCCCATAAGGACAAGTGGTATTTCCGTGCATTGTACATCCCTTACAGCATGGTCATTTCCCGCTTGAGCGACGGTAGACATTTCATTGACGACTCCTTGGGCTCCATCACCGGCGCCCATAAGAAAGCCGTCAATGTCGATAACTTGGAGTCGGATATGTTCTGGACCGAACGTTCTGAAAAGGCAGAACAGCTCCGTTTCTGGGTTTCAGAGAACGCGAACACCTTTATCATCGTTAAGGGCCCCAAGGGTTCTGCCGAGAGGGAGTTTGTCATTGACCACGCGTTGTCCCTCGATAAAACCTACAAGAATAGGCTTTTAGAGATCGATTGCGCAAGCTTGATCAAAACCAGGTCTGACAAAGCCTTCCTCAAGACTGCCGCCGCCCAATTAGGTTACTTTCCCTTATTCACATGGACAAACTCTGTATCTCAATTCGTGGATCTCGGCATGCAAGGTTTGACAGGGCTGAAGTCTGGTCTCAGCGAGTCCAAGGAGACCCAGTATAAGAACATGTTGCTGTTGGCCCAAGTGGCCATCCGAGATGTGGCTTTGACAGACTTTGGCGCCTACAAGAGCGAATTGGAGCGCCAGCACAAACTCATGAGACTGGAAAAGTCCTCTGAAGCCTCAGAACCCAACTTTGTGGCTGCAAAAGAGGAAGACTACTTGCAAATGCACCCTGAAGTCAAGCCCGTCATTGTAATTAACAACTTTTTGAGGAAATCCGACAACCAACACGATTTCATCTATAAGGCGCTTGCAGACTGGGCGGGACAGTTGATCCAGAGTAACACAGCCCATGTGGTTTTCATCACTCAGGATTCTGGAAGCACCCTGCACTTGACAACAGCGCTCCCCAACCAGGTTTTTAAAACGATTTCTTTGGACGACGCTTCACACACCAGTGCCAAGCAATATGTGTTGAAACAATTGCATGATACCAAACTCACAAATAACATAGACACGTGTCTTGAGCCTCTTGGCGGCCGTATGCTTGATTTACAGGCATTTGTTCGGCGGGTGAAGTCCGGCGAAGAGCCCCACGATGCTTTGGAAGAGATGATCCACCAAGCGTCCGAACAAATCTCGACATTCTTCTTGAATGCATCTTCGAATGCTCCTGATTCAGACATTCCCTGGAATACTGCCCAGCTCTGGGCGCTTGTGCGCGGGCTCGCAAAAAGCAACACGATTGAGATGCATGACTTGGTTGAATCTCCTTTATTTGGTTTGAACTCCGACACCACGTCGGCCTTGGCGGTTTTAGAAAAGAACGACTTGATTTCTTTAAAGCGGGAGAAGGGAATTATTAAGTCAATCTCTACGGGACGTCCTTTGTTCAAGGCGGCTTTCAAGGATTTGGTCAATGACCAGAAAGTGTTTAAGCTTTATGAGACTTTGTTCTACACACAGTTGATCTCATTAGAAAACGCAAAAATCACAAAATTAGAAGACCAAATTGCCAAGCTTTCTCATACTAGTGAGATTAAATTTATGAAGGAACGCATGGACTACTTAAGCGGAAAGGTGAATGCATCAACTCTTAAGGTGCAAGATTATGAGCTCAAGGTGAAGGAGATCTCTGGGCTCAGACCACCAAAAAAGTCTTCTTTCTTTGGGTTCTGAGGGTAGCCGTTACATTTGCTAGAGAGATCAGTGGAAGTTAGAATTAAAAGAGACAGTTCGTGTTCACGTTTTTGTACATATGTTGTTGAAAGCCGATAATTGGCAAGATACGACAGAATGAAGTGTATCTGTTTGAATAAGAAGGCGGAATATAATGCCCTTATATTTCTTGAAATACTCAAGAACCTTAGCAATAATTCTCAAAGCAACCCAAGTTGGCATACTGAACGGCTTGAATGCAACAAGATAATAAGTAAAACAATAATGAGGCATCTTCAAGTATTGCACGTGAGTCTGATCATCTTTACATAAAGAAAAGTCACTGCACTCTCCCAACCCCAAGTTATGACAGAAGAAATGCCTGGAATTATCGTGAATTCGGTCGAGTGTAGACAATCCCATCCACTAGAGTTCTTCCGCCCGAAAGATATTTCTAAAACAACATGTAATCTCAAAACAGGAAACAAGAAAGATCACAAACCCGCATGCTTCCCATGTCAGATGCTTCGTGCTTTAACTATGGTGAGTGTAATACAGGCACATAACTGTGTCGATAGAGCTCAGGTGTAGTGTATCGCCTTGGGTATATTTTAATCCCGTGAATCATTGATGAAATAAGGCAATAATGTCTTTTTTTCACCAAAGAGCTGAAAACCCAAACACGATGTATGTTAGTCCATTGCTAAATGCGCACTGACAGATCGGGCTTCACAAATTCATGGACACAACAGAGTCCTCACCAAACGAATATTCACCAAAGAGCAATATCAAAGAAGTGAAAGCGTTAGAAATAGCTAGAAAATGCGAATTATCTTTTTTTCAGCGAGTGCCTGTTAATATCTCGGGAAAACAAGGCAAGCCGGATATTTCATATGGACACCACGCTTCTAATGTAAGTACACGCTGAAAAACAAAGACAAAAACAGCATTGATTCTGCCTCTTGAGATTGTACAACTCCTTTTAATTTTCTAGGAAGCGTCAAGCTAAAGTGCATATGGCCCAAACATCCTTCTTTTTTTTTTGCTTTATCACAAATGGGCCTGAGGGTCGCTGCCCAAAAGAGAGTTTGTGATAATTTCATAAGCCATACGCCTTCGGATCAATTGCATATCTTTCTGGCTGAACGAAAGTGGCTGGTTCTCCGAAAGGTATTTCGCCACCGTACAAGTGAATACACCGCAATCAAACCCGTTTTGTTGTTGTGGTGTCTTCATGTTAGGATTGAGCGTGTACGACACCAGTGGCACCTGTAGACGCTCACTTTCTTTGTGCATATACTCGTTGAGCAACTCGAGGGCACGGATATTACCGCGCGACGCCAAAGAGTCGTAGTAGCTGATCAGTTTGGACGCATTGTCCACCACAGCGACCGCCCAGTGGGTGCTCATGATGTTGATCGGTACAATAACCAAATCTTTCTCGAGAAGGTTGACTTTCTTTCTCTTCGCCCACCTAGCAACGCCTTGGTACCCTTTAGACTTCAAGGTAGTGAAGAAATGTGTGGTCCAGCAGAAAATGTTGGCGGAGCGTGCTGAAACCAAGTTTAGATAGAAGTCAATCACATTGTCGTTCAACCAGCACGAGTCTGCAAGAGTTTTAATATCCTTTACAGTGATATCGATGGAAAACTCCGACACAACAGGCTTGTTGAGAGCACGCGACCGCCATACGTTGTCTACCACGTCAAGTTGAGCTCTAGTGAGCGGGCTGATCCGCGACTGAGATGCTTTCCTTTCTTGGAAGATAAGGGCCTGGATCCGCTCGCGTTCCTTTCGGAGAAATTGCGAGAAGTCGTATGAGGGGATCGCTGCAAGCATAGCATCCGTCAAGGAGTACCTAGGCGGCGGCACAGGCTTCAACGGCGCGTAGAAGTTATGGATTTCCTTGTCGTAGTCGTCCATTACAGGGAACTCCGTATCCAATAACTCAGCGGTTGTAACATCCGCCAGAATCTCCGGAGCGCGTTGCATTTGCGTACAAGGCTGATAAGAAGAAGCCTCGCTGATCTTGAGTGATGTACCGTACTGTTCCCGTATATCAAGGTCGTCTTCAGGGTCAGAATCTAGTTCGAGTATCGACGCATACAAATTGATGTTCAGGGGAGCGTAATTGGCGGTTGTATCCACAGGAAAGACCGCAGGAAGCACTCCATGATCCTCCAAAACCACCGAGGTATTGAGGGGCGTGGATTCGCCAGGAAATCCAGCCTCCAGACAAAACTCAAGCGGTTCTTCGCTTCGTAGACCGGTCCCCAGGATTTCATGGGCTGAATCCTTCGTTGGAGCCAGTTTCATACGCTCAAGCAAGGATTTGAAGAATGCCACAATCAATAGAGAATATGTGGTAGATAGGAGAGCATAAATAGACTCGGAATTGAACTTTTTGGTGGCTTTTTGTGCACTTTCATTCGCTTCCTTGGTGAGACTCCCGGCGCGAATGGGACTCGCCTCAATCACATCATTAGACCGGCTGAAACCGGGCGGAACATACCCAAGTCTGTTTTTCGATGCTAGAGGAAGATTCTCTGATGGCAGTGAACTCATTTATGGGGAAAAATTTAGAGTTATCAGTGTTTTTGGGGTGTTTCAGAAGAGTGTTTGTTTCACTATCTAAAGGTGTAACGGTATAAATGCTTGTAAGTGAGATGTACGGGTGTTGATCTTGTTCTTGTCTGACATAAACGTAAACAGATCTTTCCAGTGTGAAATAGATACTTGCTCCAAATAAGCTCAAATATCTTTGGGAAAAGCCGGGTGCAAGACGAATATATACAAGTATTGGTACAGAATTGGTACAGTGTTGGTACAGTGATAAATATTGGGAGGCCCAAAGCGCAGTTCGCGTATGGGTAAAGAAGGACCAAGTTAGTGCGGCGCATGCAAAAAACGTATGGGGTATCCTCATTGAGACGCCAATTTAGATGCATTTTCTAAATTTCTCAGGAAAGAAATCATTTTTGCATCACGGTTGTCGGTCGTTTCCAGCGCAGTCTATAAGAGAACAATTAGAAATTCGTATGGTGCTCACCTGGCTAATTTTGAACAGTCCAGCGTTTAATAGATGTCCAAATTTCAAAAAAAAACTCCGAATCAGTAGTTTTGGAAGTGCTGCACCGAAAACCCCCACTAAGTTCCACGCATTTGGAACTGGCTTTTCTCACGAACTTAGAATAGTTGCAATCTGCATGTCTGAGACCAGCAATCACAACAGACGCCGAATTTTAGCCGGTTTCCATTTAACCATTATTGAAATGCGCAACCAATGCAGTCATTTCAGCGTGTATACTCAAATACTCGACCTGGATCGATGACAACACCCACCATGTCTTGAATGTTTCGGCTGACAACTCAGAGTTTCTTTTTCCGAATTCTTCAAAGCTAAGAGTCTGCATTTCGTTCATGATGTAAAAGCTGATGGAACAGACCACAGGAATGGGCAATTTTAAGAAAACCGGGTTTTTCAAACATACCTCATGAACTATTTCATTCAGTATCTTGAAAACTTGAAAAGCCAAATCCAGTGGCACATGCTTCAACCCATCTTGCTTCGCTCGTAATGGTAACATCAGGAGAGACTCTTTTATGCTTGAAAATATGCGTGCCACCATGTTTCCCATTCCAGTTATGATATCGATCATTTCACTTTCCGCGTCCGGCGATGTCTCGTCCACTAATTTCACTTCATACGCATTGACCGACGTTAGGAAACCCCGTGTTATAACCTCTAATAGTACTGGGCTGCTTTCAAGAGGGCCCCCTGAAGGCTCATTCGATACTCTCATATCGTTAGCCATCTCCCTTATAACAGCCTCCGGTGGTACATTCGCTACCTTTGACAGTGTCATAGAATTAAGGTAGATCATTTTTCTCAACAATCTTATCAAATTACTGAGCTTGATCTGATGATCCGGGCTGAGTGTTGGCAATTCAGATTCAAGACTAGACACGCAACTTTTCAAAGAAGCTCGAAGATTGTTTTTGAAGGGTGGTGGAATTTCTTGGTCTGAAGAGAGCACCACAGGAAAAGTCAACAATATTATGACCAAATACAAATGCAAAAATGTACTTTCCAGTGGTGAGCCATGTTTCAAAAAATGGATTGCTTTGATTATGTCTCTCAGGAAACTATTATCATTTTCTGCGGCAAAAACACGGGAGTTAAATCCCAGAATGATGGGTTTCATATCAAGGCCAAGCCCTTCTAGAACAGCCACTGAGTTTTTCATTGCGCCCTTCATCCAGTCAGAAGGCTGAGGCCGTATCATAGAAGCCATTTCCCAGGATCGAGCCCAGCAATACGGACCGGGGTACCGGTTTGATAAGTCAACATAGCTGTACATGGGTTTCGTTGACCTCAACTGTTTGGCTTGAGGTTTCATTTTTCGAGGTATGTTGCGCTTGTCTCTCTCTTGATCTTTAAATTCTATTGTGTGATTAGTTTGAGCTTGCGATTGATCCTGATGTGGAGTATTGATTTGGGCGCGTAATGGTTTTTCCAGGTTTTGAAATTGATTTTCAAGTTGTCCGTCTTCTTTTTCTTGAGGATTCCCAGACGCTTGCATTTTAATTGGGATATGAGTTTCAACCTGAACTGGAATTGGATATTGGGTTTCTGGTATATTTTGAGGGGGTAAATTTGAATCAGTTTGACCATCAAATCCACTAGTATCTTCAAAATGATTGATAAGCACAGGGAGGTCGAGTTCAATCAAGCGAAACATCTCTTCATCTATTATGGCTCTATTCCATTTGATACCAAAGTAGTGGTACCGAGAATGCCCCCTCTTTCCTAGTCTTTTCGTAGGCAAGTGTGGAAAAACCAACTTGGTAAGCTTCCCAAATCTGGACTGTCCCAAGAGAAGCTGTTGCTGAAGTCTAGGGACAAATGAAGGATTTGAATATTTATGTATGAGCCTTTGACAAAGGATATAGTACGCCTTGTAAATGGAAATTCGGGGAATATTATGAGAACTGAATGATGTATCTTTCAGCTTTTTGAGAGTGTCAACCAAGATTTTGAGGGCTAAAAAAGTTCGGAGAAGCTCATGGGAATTGACGTGAGAGAGGTGTGAATTATTAATCATGGATGTTGCTTGAGCTGGTGCGGATGGGTCGGGCTTCTTGAAAGCATCGAGGACAACACGAAATAATTTGAGTCCATTCAGGACCAGGTCAGAAGCGCCAGATTTGTCGATCTTGGAGGTGTTGGGTACATTCTGTAGAGGGTCAAAGTTGCCTGAATTGTAGAGCAAGTTGTAGAAGTCATCTAGAGGAACATGTCCAGGGCATTCTTTCAAGACTTTAACTAAAAGCTCACCGAAATTATATGTATCAACGGCATTGAGCAAGGACAAAACCTTAGAAAATGCGTCTTTAGCCTCGACCGGAGTTTTCTGCTCTGGGGCTAGGGTGGCTTGAGCAAATTTGTCAACCGGATATGTCAAAGATGGTGCATCAGTGGGAGAAGTTCTAGCTGTAGAAACCGTTTGCACCAGCTTGGGCCTGGTATCGATATGAAGTTGTGATGTATGGGTAGCCATGCGCGGCACGTGTGTGGTAGTCGATTTATCGGAATATAGCAGTGGTTCGTATCCGCGCAGCGTGGGTTGGTAATATGGGTACAGTGACCGATAAGAATCGGGAGCAATTTCAGGAGATATTTGGTTGTTGCCTGTTACTTCTTTGGGGATTTGTAGAGTCAGGGGGTTTGGTGCAGAGTACGGGTTAAAGGTCGGAAGCTTCAAGCTCGGTAGAGCAGGATGATTCGCTTCTCCAGCTGAGCCATGTTCTGAAGGGACCAGGGAGGACATTTTCGGTAGCTGACTGTACACCTGTGGCAAATTCGACTGACTACGGGAGAAGAGGGGTGGATTCGAATAAACATTTGGACCTGGTAGACTAACAGATGCTGGCGGACCCGTCGAACTTGGCGGGCCAACCGGACCACCCGGACCACCCGGACCAAAAACACTAGCCGCACCAGCCGCACCAGCGGAACCAATAGATCCAACAGATCCAATCGACCCCACAGACCCCACAGATCCCACGAGTCCAGTGGGACCAGCATGTCCCATGTATTCATACAGTTGCATGTATCTTACGCCATCAAAAGACTGGCGATAATACTGTTCCAGGTCCGGGGGGTACATGTAGGTTCCTGGGGGTGGGTACTGCGGCGGATACTGGGGATAGTACTGAGGAGCGTTTGTCCACTGAGATAGCGTCGGTAGCTTTGTTGGCGCCCCCAGAAAGTCGGCGCTTGGATTTCGGGCGGGCACGCCATCGCCGGCAACAGAAACGGGGTCTTTATCGGCGAAAGTGTGGTGACTTTCATGCAAATTGGAATGACTTGCAGACATGTGGAAAGGACCACGACAAAACAAGGCCAGCTTAGTATTGACGATGGAATATCTGGCCAGGTATGGCTGATACTATAGGGAAAATTATTCTGAAAGGAGCCTTTGTGTTTGGCCGGCAAAAATCGATGAAAACCGTTGGGAATCTCGGGCGAACAGGGCAGTGTTTGCATTCAAGAAATTTTTGAGCTCTACGCGGTCAATGCTTGGTTGTGTTCCTGTGTGCGTGGCCTTTTGGTCTGCATAATGTGGGGAGCATGTCGTGCTCGGGCAAACCGCCCGACGCACATAAAGCCTCCGACTTGGAGTTCCGAGTCAATATGCCAGGCGTACTGTACGTACGTTGCCAGATCTTCATATCTCTGCTGGTTCACGTATCGCACGAGCACTTTATGGCAATAAGGTTTTCCCGCCCGTCCGTTGTTATACCAACAAGAAACTTCTCGCCATATGCTTGGGCCTTTATTAGAAAAGGAGGCAAAGATTAACTTCGATTGTGTTTTGGAGGAAAATATGTCAAGTCTGTTGTTAAACTCTTTGTTTGTGCCCGAGGTTTTTGGCAGTTGCCGCTGGGGTTCAAAGTGTGAGACGATAAGGGGATTCCATACTTTCCAACATGCTTTTTGAGCTCCTGAATTCATCTTTAGTTTTCCTTCATTACGAAATGGAATTTAGGGAGATGTTCTTAAGCAAAAACTTGTTTAGCACAGAAGTTTCTTTCCACCTTCACTCATTCACACGCTAAAAGGTTCATGATCACAAAAGTGAATCCCAAGTTGCGAGGTGTGGTAACTGGCTGAATGCAGTACCGCGGATGAGGAATCCAGATCTGTCTCGATTTAGGCGAAAATAACAAAAAAAAAAAAGAAAAAAAAAAAAAGAAAAAAAAAAAAAGAAAAAAAAAAGGGGGAATAAGAGGCGGGGAAAATATAAGCAGCTCCAACCCCAAAGTATAGTTTCCCAGATTTGCGGGATCATTCAAAGGGGCTATTCCCAGAATTAATCTGAATTCTTTATAAAGAAAAAGAGTTCGTGGGTTTCTAATATCCTGCGAATATATCATCCCTGAGATACTTGAATTTTGCGACGAGAACTTTGTGTACTAAATGCGGCCCAATTGTTTTTTTGCTGTTCGCTGCGGAAATGCTTTCCTCTCACATAAACGTGCAGTGAGCACGTCTGTGCGGAAATTCAAAAATGCATGCGCGCCTCACCAATGCCATCACCATGCATGATCGGGTCACGGGATGGAGCACGGAGCACTAGAGCAATGCAACTCAGGCTGCATTGAGAAGACCTCGGTCTCGTCAAGAGATATGATGCAGTTCCCGAAACAAATGTTGGGCGAATATCCGAAACAGGTCTTAGCCGTCTTCTGTGAGTTTTTACGAGGTCGAATTCTCAGTACATTGAAAATGGTGTTTCTTCATGTATCCTCCATAGAGATGTATCCGTGTGAAAAAGATTGTTAGATTTTCCTTGGATCCAAGACAATAATCGGGGGACACGTGGGACTAATTCTTGTGAATTCCTAAAGTCATTACGGGCTATTCTTGCTGTGGAGGTACACTTCCGCACCCATATGTTACCGAGCGCACTACGGCCTGTGATCCTACTTCTTGAGATAAGAAATTCTTTACCTGACTGTCTGTGTGTCTGTTGATTATTTTTTTTTTATCATTATTGCTCTGGGTGTGTTCAAGGATACCATATGTTATTGGCGTCTAATTATGACGTGATTAATATTCTGTTCTGTCTATTCTTCCTTCAGGCTCCACAAAGTTTCCACTTTATGCGTGTGGTTTTTGTTTGTGGACAAATGGCGTTCCGGTGGGCAACATGATCGAAAATTACCGAAGATCTCGTTCTGTGCCTATTGAAAAATTTTCTTTGATTTTTTTCAAAACTTTGGACCACTTTCATCTACAGGCATATATGCCAGAGTCTTGACCAATATTATGTTTTATGTTGTTTGAAGGTGTCTGGTTTTACTACCCCAACGAGATCCAGTGCTTGTTAACCCCTTCCTACGGATTATTTTGCAATTTTTTTCATCCTTTTTAGTGCTTTTACAACATGTACTGTCGCCGCTCAATTGAGGATAATTTCTCATATTACTTATGTCTAATTTTGAAGCTGAGTAAGGATTTGCAAACCCGTCTAAGTCAAGTACATGTTCCAACATCATATGGTGTCTAAGGTTTGTATTTTCAAGCTATCCAAGGCCAAATGAGGAGCTAACGAGATATTTCTCCTGGAAATGTGGGCTAGCGGGTTGGATCTTGAAAGTTCCCGCAACGAGATGGCGTCTATCGATGTGATCAGTTTGAAAGATAAGCTTCCCGGTGCTGTTTCCCAGTTTTTCTTTCTTTTTTTTTTCCTAGTGATTTATCTTTGGAGATATTCGAAGGTTTCAAAGGTCGAATCCTTAACTGAATGGTTCCATGTGATTGATGCATATGCCATAGGAGGGGTTCTTCATTCATTCTTTATATGAGGATAGTACGTCCCTTCACTTGATGCAATGACCGGTTCTCCTGTTGCTTTACCCATGGAATACCCGAAGAATCGATTAGTTCAAGTCGTATTTTCGTAAGGAATTATGCAAAGTTTTGGCGAGGAACTACTGAAATGTTTTCGCAAAATTTCTTTCAGTCTCACTGTAAGAATTGCTCTGCTTGGACCAAAGATTTTTCAATCGTGACAGATCGTGATTCTCACATTCATAATTTGCCAAAGGGTTTAGTTTCTGTCCACGGTTATTGGTTTTGCAAAAGAAGGTCGCCTGGATGGCGGCCATACCTTTTCTAGACAACTTTCCACTGATTGGTATCGGTATGGTAACAATAATGGTAAGCAAAAGAAAAATCACCCCAAGAATTTTTGATAATGCAGAACTAACTTATTGAGGGCACCGAAACGTGAATGAACTTTGGCCCGTGCAGAAATGACCATGACCCTTTGAACCGTACACAGTCAAGGTTTTGGTAAAGGAAAAACCAATACTTTGAAATCCCATAATTGGGAAAGAAGCACTGTTCACTATACTTCGACAATTCTTCGTGGGCGATTATCCTGCTGTGATATATTCGAATTAATGGGAAACAAACCAGTGCCCAAGTAATAAAGCACACGAAAGTCAGAATCGACATATTAGATTCCAGTCACAAAAATGTCACATTTCAACATATCCAACGTGGAGGCTCTCAAGATTCGAAAACTGCGACTTTATTCGGCCCTCTACCGATTTCCTCACTAGAAAGTTTGTTGTTCCTATCGTGTTTCGCTAAGGACCCTAGAGTGAAGTTTAAATGGGGACTCAAACTCTCTAATTTCAATTTGAGCTCCGAGATATCATAGGTATTTTAATTCTCGGGAAAACTTGTCCCTGTTTAAAGAAAGATTCTTGCAAAGAATTTTACATTGAGTTCCTCTCCTTTTAGATTCATGACATGAGAAGGATATCCACCATGGATGTACTGCTTGCGGCTGTTTCAATTTCATAAGGGTCAAAACACAGGACGGATAAACTCTTAATCATACAGCTTGATGTGAAATACATTTAGCAAGGTGTGGACCAATGTTTTGAATATTTAGGGGTCCAAAACCTATCCTTGTTTAGTTCGCATTTTATCACCCAATTTAAGCGAACTTCGATCTGGGCTGGTTTATCTATCTCAATTCCTCGGTGGTCTTATATTGGAGCGCTATATCTCGCTTTTCACTGACTAGAAAACACCGAAAGGGAAAACATGGGTCGTGAAAATACTCTTCACAGTTATCAAGCCCACTTGCAGAATTTACGAAAGTCCAATGATCATTTAAGCAAGTCACCTAGCTTATAATGAAAGTGATGAGTCATAGGGATTCACCCCTCAGTTGTTTACCACTGAAAGAATTATGTCACTGAGTCTAAGATACCAAGATATAGTGCCTCAGGTCTGCGGAAACAAGAACCATTTGGTTTCTTTCTAAAGATAGTGTTCATCACCCTGGGACTTATTCTATACTCGCGTCAACACTATTGCTGAACATTGCCCTATTTTGTGCGTGTCTACCGATTTACAACGTCACATACTAACGGCTCCAACCTCCAGACCATTGCTTACCATATTAAGCAAGTTTCTTGTTGAACCCAATCGAAAAGAATAAGGTAAAGCCTAAGACCTTGTATGTTGATTTCTAACCTGGAATCAGTGCCCCCTGGATGGAAAAATGCGGATTGAGGAAGTCAACCGAACCACAGTTTCGCCAGCAAAAAAGCTAATGTCGAGGGCCGTAGGTGGATCAACGCTTGGGCTTATCCTTGAAGTATTTTCGCGATTGAGGAATATATATACGGAAAGAAATACAGACTCTATCAAAGTAAGACCATTCTTGGTTGATTGAAGGTGAGATACTTATCCGGTGACGGATTTGGTACCGTCATTGATTCTTTTTTATTACTTTCAGGTGGTCAGAAAAAGTGTACGAGATGGTGTAGCAGATACTAATACCAGTAGGTGAATTTTGTGGATAAATGAACATTATTGGGTACTTTTTGATCTCCAGCAAGAATAAAGACTGTAATAAGATGTTATGATTGTTTCTTTAAGTGTCAATGAACTTTTGTTTTTGTTGTTCTTTGATGTGACTATTCCGAGCGCCAGCTAATTCAGTGCTGGTTCATGATTCACATCTGCACAACCCGGGAGTGGTGGAGCTTGCCAATGCTGATGTTACAATTTAATAAAGTGACCAAAATCCTGCTTGTGTGAGGAGAGGTTCTCCAAAGGGGGACCCAAGCCCATGAATATCAGTGAGCCTTCAAACACAGGTTCTAAACGAGACGCTAAATTGTCGATATTTCAACATCATTGCCACTAGATATGACTTGTGGTAACTTTTTTTTTTAAAAATCAGTAAAAACTGTTTAGACTGCGATTGTTTTGAGTACTTTACGATTTCAGATTCAATCGAGGATCGAGGGTTTTTTTTTGGCTAAATCCAATACTTCTCGTACAAATTAGGCTTCGTTAAACTTGTTCTTCGAGTGAGTTTAATTATGGGCACCAGATAGCTTGATACTTAGAAATTCATTTACAATTTATTCAGGTAAAAAAGCTTTTGACACCTCTTTGCGGTTGAGGTGGTGGTATTCTTAGTGACATTTCCCCAATTTCTTATAGGTTCAGGACAATTTTCACTCTCTTGGGGGGTCTGGTTTCACTAAGCTTTACGAATCCAGTTACTACACCCGTAACATATAACAAATAGCTTCTCCACGTCGTCATCTACTTCTTTATTTTCAAGCATTTCTTCGTCTTTGTAAGAAATATTTTCTCCAAAGTTTATCGGAATTCCGAAATCTCTTTGTTCTTAAATTATAGGTATTAATGTATTAGTACAATAATATCTGTGATTAACTTTTCCGTTTCCTCTCATATTCATAGAAAGATCGCGAGACTCCATGGGTGCTGTGGAACCGTCAAAAACATTTATGGATTCTCCATTGATCCTCGGTATTTTCAAAATTAATCCCACCTTGTAAAGTTTCGTCAACCTCCAAAGGCTCTCGTACGATTAATACGTATTCTGGTTCCAAGAAGCCTGTCTTGCGAACCCGAAATTCCGGTGCAATTTCTTTCTAGGCTGACATTAACCTTTTCTAAGACATGAAATGTTTGAAGAATATAGAACTTTTGCCCATGTGGGTTTTCATGAGCTCACCCACTTTTGTTGAAAAGTTTTGTTCTGATGCATCGGGAAAGTTTTCTTCTCAGGAACTTTCCTGGTGGCTTTTTGTTTAGTAAGTTCATCCTCCCGTTGCTCTTCTGCCGAGGCCCACCATGTTGTTGGTGCCTATGGAAGGAAATTTTAATGGCTAGTTGTAGAAAATTGTCAGAGGAATTTATCGTAAAGATTTTAGAAGACTAACTGCTTTAAAAAAGTATTGTTCATGTTTTGCCTTTACGTTGTTAATGATGAGTGCAATTTGAAAATAAATTATGAAAGCAAAAAAATGAGAATGAACCTAATTTTTGCCAAAAACATCCAGACTTATCGAGAAACAGCATACTAGAAACAAAAAACAAAAAAATAAAGCAAACACACAGACAAAAAAATACAAATTCTCAGTGGTCCTCCCTAAAACCCCACATGTAGCCTACTCCCTTTTGTTGTAAAAGCCATATTCCTCAACAGTGGTTTTGCATTTGAAGGGTCAATCAAACATCCCATGCGAGTCCACCCAGAGAATCCTCGTCCCATAGGCCCATAAAAGAAAGGGTCAAACCCGGTGACATCGCACTTTTTTTCCTAATTTTTTTCATAATTTTACCAGAGTTTTGTCACATTGTCCCATTGAAAATATTTACATTCCCACATTCTCGCATTTCTACACTTTCAAACTTCTAAAAATCTTCTCACCTAAATCCAAACCCGCTCGCTTCTAGTTTCCAGGGACATATCCACAAAAGATGTCAAATTTGACGGCCGGGCAATATCGACCTTCGCCACACGCATGCAGGGTTATCGTTTCTCGAAAGGCTTCGCTCGTAAACGTGCGAATGTAATAATGACATGGGCGCGCTAATAACCCGCGGAGAACCGAGGGGCAGTAGGCACCGGGCAAAGAAAAAGAAAACGCCGGAGAAAAAAGCCTCTAACAAACGGTGACGAAAAAGAGTCAGAATTACCGAAGTCGAAAATTCTATTTATCCCACAGACAACTCTCCTTTTATCATCAGACCCCTGGACTCCCCCTTCGCTCCTTCACTTCTTGACTTCTCCACTCTCCTCGGCCACACCTCCTCTTTCCTTCACACAGGCAGGAAAAACCCGGAATATTATCCCACGTGTTTATCACCACCACCCTGCAGGTGGCACGGATTTATTGTGCTCATATATTATCCGGAGACACTCGGCCACTGTAAGGAATTGGACTGGTTTAAGCGACACCACATCACTTGTATTCTTGTTGGGAACCACTTCTCGTTTGTGCATTCTGAAAGAGGCAGTGAAGTTTCAGGCGACTAATCCTTTTCTTGCTCCGTTTCCTCACGCTTTTGTAACGCATCACTGAGGCTGTCGGTGTTCGTTAGTGGATAAAAAAAAAAAACTACCCAACTAATCAATGTCTGAAGAAAACACCATTCAACCAGTGTCGTCCGAGTCACAAAACTTGCTTTTCGAAAGTAAGCTCGGCAGAGAGGTGTACGAGCCTTGGAAAGACTACTACCTTAGCTACAACAAGTTGAAAAAGCTTTTGAAGGAGGAGGTCATCATCAAGAATGCTTGGACCGAGAAGGACGAGCAAAACTTCGTCAGTGCCTTGGACTCCGACTTGGAGAAGGTGTACACGTTTCAGGTCAACACATACGACGACTTGAACGAGAAGTTGAACGAGTTGCAAGCATCCACCGAATCTGCTGCGCCCGACTTCGACGTGCAAAAATTCACGGCAAAATTGGAGCTGGTTTTGAACTTGACCCAAGAATTGAACCACTTCCAAAGATTAAACTACACTGGCTTCACCAAGATCGTCAAAAAACATGACCGTTTGCACCCTTCGTACTCGGTCAAGCCTTTATTGAACGTGCGGTTGAAGAGTTTGCCCTTCCATTCCGAGGACTACTCTCCGCTCTTGTTCAAGATCTCGGCGTTGTTCCAGTTCTTGCGTGACAACTATGACGTGGACCAATCGTTGTCGAAGTTGTCTTCCTTCAACGACGAGTCCGTCGAGGACTACCAATCATTCAAATTCTGGGTCCACCCAGACAATTTGATGGAGGTCAAGGCCAACATTTTGCGTCACCTTCCTGTGCTTGTGTACAACTCCAAGAACAACTACTACGACGATGACGACGACGACGATGATGACGATGAAGACGACAACGTGTCGCGCTTTGCCAAGAACGACCCTACCATCAATTGCTTGTATTTCGACAACGAGAACTTCGATTTGTACAACAATAAATTGACCAAATCGGCCAATGCGTCCACATTGCGCATCAAGTGGGTCGGGCCTTTGTACGAGAAGCCGGAGATTCTGATTGAAAAGAAGACGTTTGAGAAACAATCGGAAACATACGACGTGGACGAAAAGTTTGCTTTGAAGGAGAAGTACTTGGACTCGTTCGTCAATGGAACGTTCAACCCCACCAAATACTTGAACAAGTTGGCCAAGAAGGGAAAAAGCCCAGAACAAATCGAAGAAACAAAGAAACACATCGAAAGCTTTTCGAAGTACATCCTGGACAACCACGTGCAGCCATGTGTCCGTACCACATATAAAAGAACCGCGTTCCAGATTCCTGGTGACGATAAGGTGCGTATTGTCATCGACTCGGATATTTACTTCATCCGTGAGGATGCGTTTGATGCCCAGAGACCAATCCGTGATCCAAGCAAATGGCACAGGTCCGACATAGACTCCAAAGTCAACAATCCTTTGTCTTTATTGAGAAAGGGCGAGTTTGTCAAATTCCCTTACGCGGAGTTGGAGGTCAAGGTTAGAACCAAGAAGAGAGGCAGCAAGATCATCTGGATCGAAGAGTTGGTGCAATCGCACCTAGTCAAGGAAATCCCACACTTCTCCAAGTTCATCCATGGTATCGGGTCGCTCTTTTTGGAGGACGACAAGTTGGACAACATTCCGTTCTGGTTCAACGAGTTGGAGGCCGACATGTCCTTTGACCCGGAGCGGGCGTTCCTCGATACCAGAGAGAAAATGGCCAAGTTGCAAAATGACGAGGATAACTTGAAGAAGTTCAAGAACATGTTGGCCAATTCGGCCTCGCCCAACTTTGCTCCCAGATCAAAGTCGTTCTCGGGCTCTGAGATGATGATTGACGTGCAAAGAAAGGCCAGTCAAGTGGATGACTTGGAGCCCGTTCAAGAGGTCAACGGCGAGGATCCTTCGGGCGCCGGAGCCACGTCGGGTGCAGACTTAGACCAATCTTCTGACGAGGACTTTGAGGACGACGAGGACCGCGGCTTGACCAGCAAGTTGCTCAAGTTTCCTTCGAAATTCTCCAAGTTGCTCGACGCAGACTCCGAGGACGAGGAAATCGACTTACCCGCCGGAGTGGCCAAGCCCAACAGCTACATCAAAAACGCTGGGCCGCTCAAGATCGAGCCCAAGGTGTGGTTGGCCAACGAGCGGACTTTCAACCGGTGGTTGCACGTGACAACGTTGCTTTCTACCTTGACCTTCATAATTTACTCTTCCACGAGCAGGGCCAACTCGCCGCAGTTGGCAGAGTACTTGGCTTACGCGTACTTTGTATTGACCTTGTTCTCTGGGTTCTGGGGCTACCACATTTTCCTCAAGAGAAGAAGCATTATCATGGAGAGATCCGACAAGCACTTGGACAGTATCTTGGGTCCATTGTTGGTTGCGTTTGGTTTGATGTTTGGCTTGATTATCAACTTTGTATACGGCTTCAGAAGCGTGGCCAGTCAGCAGGCCGGTGGCTTTACTACCATGGGCTTGACCGAGGGTTTCTTCGACAAAAATCCCATGCAAAAGTATATTCTTGAGCGTGTGTTCAAGCTAGTTGGTGCGTAAGGGCTCCTGACCAGAAACTGTGCAACTGAAACCGAGGCATTGTCCGTGCAATGGAAGAGACATTAAAGACTCTCGTGAGTGAGAGTGTTCATTTATATAGATTTAAATTGAAGTGTTAATTTTTGGATGGACCGTTCAATATACACCATTACTTCTCGTGAAGTAGTTTTGTGAGGAATATGCAAATAATGTGGAAATTAAGCATTTGGAAATCAAACATTCAACAAAGTAGCCTTCTCAATTCCGAAACAACGACTTTGGCAACGTGGGATTGAGCCAATTGTAAAATCTGGGATATTTAGGTGTCCAAAAAACCTTCGAAGCATGTAGGCGCATGGGCAATTTCCAATTTCAAATTTCCAATTTCCATAGGCGCCAACGGGGTCCTTGGTAACAAGTAATGGTTTTGGTAGTACGCGAAGCAAAACAGAAGAAAGCAAAACAGAAGAAAGCAAAACAAAACAAAGCAAAACAAAACAAAGCAAAACAAAACAAAGCAAAACAGAACAGAACAGCAAAGCAAAAAAGGCACTTTCCATACTATGCTCATTCACAGCACCTTCTAAAGTATTAAATCTTTCACAATTTTAAATCATTTCCATTTGAATCCGACCTGATTCAACTGTCAATTGACCTTGATAGTTCCACAACCTGCCATACGGGATTCGTGAAGAGCCAAGGGGAACCCTCCAGACGGAAAGAAAAAGACCAAATGGAAGATTGAAACAAATTAAAAAGCAAACTTTTCAACATCCAAATTTAGTAAGGGGAAGTTTCACCTCATCATTTTTGTTTTGCCCGATGACTCAAGGTTGGTCCGGGAGATAGTCAGATGATCAGGTGAGCAGCGCACTTGTATTTCCTTACGCTGAGCTTTTGGCACAATTTGATTTTAATCCTGGCGGATGTAAAATCGCCGACAGGGACCAAATACCACTTCCTCCCACTCAATTCGCCGCCAAGACACAAAAGTACGGAGATATCCAAAGTGGTGGGAAATATTGATCGAATATTTTTTTAATATACATACTTGACAAGATCTAAAGTTAAAAATTCTAGTCAAGCTCTCGTTTTGATAAGAAAATATGCCTTACAAAACTTTAATCCATTTAGCTGGTATGTTAAAGCACAGAAAAATAACTGACGGTTGCGGCCAAACCACGAAGAAAGCACTGGTCTCTGTCAGAAATACCAACGGAAAAACCGAGCGTGCGGGTTGTATGCCGGATTGGGCTTGTTTAACCTCGTTCAAACCAATCTTCAAACCCGCGCCCAAAAGCCATTTCACGACCTCTGCGAAGGGCTGTATATAAGTATAAAATGTTTTCTCGCGTGTTACAGTAGCCCATCCTATCCTGGCAA